>MU225359.1:550330-609303 GCA_018584345.1 Thuja plicata
AATTAATTAATCAAGTAAGGTGATCGATTATGACCTAGGGTTTAGGTCAGATCAGTTCAAATGTGATGAATTGCATGTTTGATTTAGGACTTAGGTTTAATCAAGATTAGGGTTTCTTGATTAATTGTTGAGATTGGGGGTCTAGGGTTTAGGTGACCATTCTTAGGTGATTACATTTTCCCCTCTTTGAATTGATGTGTAATTAGCACATTGATTCAAAGACATGTTAGCGAGAAGACCCATAATAGTTTGATTTGAAGCGATGAAACTATTCTTTTGAAGAAGAAGACCAACTTCAAGCTTGATTGGACGAAGATCGATCAAAAGATATAAATAGAATGCTCAGTTTTATTTGAGGTGATGAAACTGAACATCTATTAGGAACTCTTAAACCCTTTTAATTGGTTTGAATGAATAACCAGTTTGATTTGAAGCGATGAAACCGATTATTGTTAAGAGATTTGACAAGCAAGAAAATTGACTTGATTTGAAGCGATGAAGCCAATTTGATCAATGTATTTGGTTTCTTGATTAATTGCTGAGATTGGGGGTCTAGGGTTTAGGTGACCATTTTTAGGTGATTACAGTCTCTTCTATCAGTAGCTCAGGTTTCACAGCTTGCAACTCGGGTTGCACAATTTGTGCTACTATATTTAGTGGTTGACAGTTCTATTGTCTAAGCACCATTTCTTGAATCATAGGTATAGTATCAGGTTCATGATACACAAAGTTCCTGTAGTCATTAGGCTATTTACTGCTCTTCTCTTCACATTTTTCTGCAAACCCAACAATCTTGACATGTACACTTTCTATGACTTTATGAGTAGTAAGATTCAAACATTTGTATGCTTTGCTTTTACATGAGTAACCTAGGAATATTCCTTCATCATTATTTACATCTAGTTTTCCATTTCTTGCTTCCTTCAAGATGTAGCATCTACTTCCAAATACTTTGAAATAATGAACATTAGGTTTATAGCCATACCATAATTCAAAAGGTGTCTGTTTACTACCTTTCTTAAGTTGAACTCAGTTCAAGGTGAACATTGTAGTGATGATGGCCTCCTTCCAGTATTTGAAGCAACATCCTTTTCAATAATTAGGGTTCTGGCACAATCCATAATGAATCTATTTCTTCTTTCTGCTATTCTATTTTTCTATGGTGTACTAGGGGAAGATACCTATCTTTTAATTCCTATCTCATTACAGAATTAATTGAACTCATTAGAAATGAATTCTCCTCCTCTGTTAGATCTTAGGCATTTTAGTTTCTTTCATGTTTCCCTTTCAACTCTTGCAAGATACCATTTGAATTTCTGAAAAGCTTCTGATTTCTCTCTGAGAAACATGACAGTCATCATTTTGGAATGATCATCAACAAATAGAATAAAATACTTCTCTCTAGTATAGCTTGTTGATCTAATTGGTCCACATAGGTCAATATGTACCGATTCCTAGACTTTATCAGTATTGTAATTCTTTCTTTTGAAACTTGTCTTGCTCATCTTTCCAATTTGACATTGTTTGCATATTGCTAACTCGAGTTTCTTCAAAATAGGAATACCTCTAACTCTCTTCTTATTGCTTATGTTTACCAGATTATCAAAATTTACATGACACAACCTTTTATGCCATAACCAGCTTTCTTCTACTTTTGTAATAAAGCATGAACCTTTAGTGAGATCAAGATAGAATAGATTACCTTTTGTTTGCTTTCTAGTTCTGACTAGGTTCCCTTTACCATCTAGGAGCTTGGCCTTACCATTCATGAATTCTACCATGAAGCCAATGTTGTTCAGCTGTGCTACACTGGGTATATTTATCCTCAATCCTTCAACCCAATAAGAATTATCACATTTGATTCCTTCTATCAGAATAATGCAACCTTTTCCTCTTATAGAGCAAGGTTCATCATTCCCAAAACTGACACTCCCACCATCATAGTGTTCAAGATGTTCAAATTTTGTCTTATCACCAGTCATGTGATGAGAACAACCACTATCAATTATCCATGTGTCATTTTTATTGATGTGTGAGAAAAGTGTTGTCTTTTCATCTTCTTCACCTGACTCATCCTTAATATCAATATAAACCATTTCATCTTCTTCTTCATCACTGTCAAAATCTTTAGCAATATAAAAAGACATCTTATCTTTATCATTGTAGCTTTTTTAGTTCTTGAAATCTTTCTTGCCTTTGAATTTTTTGAACTTTTTCTCATCTTTGTCTTCTTTTTTTGGATGCTTTGCAGCAATGTGACCAACCTCATTGCATGAAAAACAAATAAATGGTATCTTTCCTCTATATTTTCCTTTTGTGGCTCTTCTTGCAAGTAATGATTCAATGATTTCAAGATCTTCATCATCAGATTCATCATCACTGTCACTTTCAATTTTCTTCCCTTTTGAAAATCTATCCTTCTTACCAAGGTTTAATTTAGCTTTGAATGTAGACTCAAGATTTCTAGAGCTAGGAGAGTAATTGTTAAAGTTGTCTAGCTCAAAAATTGTAAGCCTTCCCACTAATGTATCCAGAGTTATATGTTTATTGCACCTCATCTCTTGAATAGCTGAAACTATAATAGCATAGATAGGAAGTAAAGTTCTTAGTACCTTGTTGACCACTATTATATCTTCAATTATTCCACCTAGAGCTTTGATGGCACTCACAATCTTCTTGATTCTTTCACTATATCTTGTAATGTCTTCTCCTTCTTTCATTTTCATCTGGTTAAATTATCCTTTTAGACTTTATGCTTTGGCTCTCTTTACATTTGCATCTCCGCCATGAATGTCCTGTAATTTCTTCCACATATCATAGGCTGTAGGGAAGTCCTTGACTTCATCAAATTTTGAGTAGATGAGTGAAGAAGCTATATCAATCATCATTATATTATGAAGCTTCTGGTCCATCATCTATTCCATAGTCATAGTCTCTATTAGTTCCACATATTTTCTTTCCAAACAATGCAAACCAACATGTCCGATAGTAGATATATGTAGCTTCATCAGTTCTTTCCATGCTAGGAAGTTGTCTTTTTTTAGCTTTGGGACCTCCCTTCTATAAGACATCTTTGATCTTTAGCTTAGGTCTTGAAACCTTCTCTGAAAGCACTTGAATCTCTAATACCAATTGTTGGAAATGATATATGAAGAGGGGAGGGGTGAATCAGTTACTCCAAAACAAATCCTTTGTCCCTTACATGTCTTAAGTACTTTAACATTGTTGCTCGGTTAATTAAGATATTCTTCTGTAACTTGGGTGTCAAAGAAATCTTTACAATATCCAATGCAATTTATACTTTAGTGATTAAGTGCAGAAACATAAAGCATAAAACAAATAACATATAAACAGGTGACACCAAGATTTAACATGGAAACCCAATATGGGAAAAACCACCAATGTAACTAGTTACTATTTTTCACTCTTCTGAAGTGAGCCCTGTTAGGAGCCAACCCTATTAAAGGTTACATTAACACACTATTAGGTGTGACCCTATTAAAGGATTTAATCACCCTATGAGGAGTGGCCTTGTTAGAGTTCTTCAAAAATTTAACATAGAAATGCTACCTTGTGATAGGATTTACAAAAAGACTGTTAAGTCTGCTATGTTAAGAGATTTTAGATCACTGCTACAATTGTTAGAGAGTAACAATGAATTGACTTGTATGTGTAAGCAACTGTCTTTGCTAATTCAGATCTCTATTCTGATTATGACTGGATCCTTTCTGATTAGATGTTCTATTGAAGCTCTGATAGATCTATACTCAATTAGAATCCTATCTGATTTCACCTTCACTCTTCATATCATAGAATTCCACACTTCTCCTTTCACTTCCACACTTGCACCTCCACACATTCAATCCAAACTTGACCTTTCATATATATGGTAAGCCCTGTCAATTCATCTTGAATATAATTCTAAATAAATAAATCACAATTCAGTCGGCCTCATATAACCAATTAATTATAGAATATAAATCACTGTTAGTCGGCTGCCACTGAATGCCTGACCATGACTGAAATTCCTGAGTGACTCGGTCAACACTGAACTTCTTCAACACTCGACTGAACTTGGTCAACACTAAAATAACTCATTCTATTTCACCAACTATGCTCAGTGTGAATGTAGACATTTGTGTAACATCACTACATAAGTGTAAATACATGTGTAACATCAATGACAATACACAATTGAATAATTTTCTTCAACAATATGTTGTAGTTTTCCACAATATTGGATTGAGGAAGAAAGAGAAGAAAAATACTTGATGGATGGATGTAGATCTCCTTCCTTGATTGAAAATTCCTTTCCTTGACCTCTAACAGGGGAAAGAACTTGAATTCTTGATGATGGATTCCTTCAACAATGGATTATTGCTTACACTTGAATCCCTTGAATACATAATATCTTGCATAATGATTGCATGAAGATGGATTGTAGATAAGAGATGTACAAATGAGAGGGTTTGATGACTTTTTATACACATTTAGGGGCCCTAATTACATCCAGGATGACTATAATTTCAAACCTTGGAATAAATCCCCACCATCTATCTTTAGGCCAATTTTGAGCTCAAAAACCCATGAAAAGGCTGAATTGGCCAACCTAATCCTACCAAAATTTACCTAGTCCCAAAAATTAGACCTAGTCCAGGTAAAATCACCCTAAAATTGGCTAGGATGTTGGGGAGAGTGATAAGGAGTGGTTATAAAAATTATAGTCTGCTAGGAGATCGGGGCCAATCTTGAAATCTAAAAATGAATGCATAGGTCCTAGGTGGAAATGAATTATGCGACTAGATGAAAAAATGGGAAATAATGCATAGAATTTAGAGACTACCTCAAGTCTTGAACAAATAATGTTGATTTGAGGACACATAAGTGCTAGAAGGATGTGAAATTAATGTGGGAAACCATTCATACTAAAATGGTGCTAAAAATGAGAATCTAATAAGGGTTCTTACATTTTAGGATGGTATTGTCATCCACACCTAATGCAAGAGCATCTAGGGTGTAGGATAAATCTTGCATCCCCAAAAAATAAATGTTATGCTTTTCTTTTATTTTTTATTTTTTATTTATCTTTATAGGAGCCCGCTATGATAAATGCACCATATAAGATGTATAGAAGCTAAAAATAACATAAAATAGTCATGCCCTTTTTTGGGGGGGGAATTTTTCCTATTTGAGGCCTTGTTTCAAGAATTTCTCCATTTTGGTTGCATGGACACAAAAATTGGTCCCAAGGAGTATAATTGAAAAATTAAGAGATTGGTGAAAGAATCAACTCAATATCCTGAGTTGTTTGAAAGATAATAATGTTTTGGTCCCTAAAAATTTCTCCAATGAGGCTTAAAACTAAAAATTGAAGACCTTAGAGGCCCTCGAAAGTTTTACATTCTAGGCACATAGATCTTTAGATGTATGTCATTGTAGATGTCTTTGCAAGATTTCCAACTATATATTATATAAGAAAATTAGATTCCCAAGTCAAAGGTTATAAGTTCTAAAAGTTGTGCTATCAAGACTCAATTTTTGATAAAAAATGAAGAGAAAAAAATAACTTAGGTGGAAAATTGAACTAACGAACCACTAGGCACCAAAAGAGTAAAGTTTCACTTTATAAAATATTCTAAGGTGGTTATTGGTGTTATATATATAGGAACAAAGGAGGGTTTCAGAGTTTAGCTCCATAAGTTGAGATTGTGGCCCTGTCTTGCAGATTATTGTAATAAGAAGGCCCATGCGGTCTTAGAAAGTTATTACAACCTTGTCCCCTACTGCTTTCTCCAAAGCTTCTCACACATGCATGAGAAACCTTGAGCCTCGCAAACTTAAAGGCTTGGATTGACTTTTTTCATGGCTTGTCCTCTTGCCCTTGTGTCCTCCATGTGGCATCTATGTGGATGTCATGTGTGCTCCACCTCACCCAATCCCTTTCCTTCTCTCCAAAAATATATAAATAGGACCCTTTCCAAGAGAAAATAATGCATTGCCTTTATGCATTTTTATCATGCTAACATAGCTCTAGAATTTTGCATTGTTATTCATATTTTTAGCTCATTTTCAATCTTAAGCACTTAGAAATCACATGTTAGGAATGGAATTAATCTTAATCTTGTCTTGTTCTTGCATTCAATCTTAGCTTAGCATTTTCTTAATGCATCATTTGTGGAAGCTTGGGGAACAGTTATTCATACTTTGTACTTGATTCTTCACATTCATCTCAAATAGTTTGCATTGTTAGATCAAATCCTTCATCATCAAGTGGGAATGGATATTTTGTGTTGGGAGAGAACACCCACACTCTATTTCAAGAGAAAATCTAATAAGTATAAATAGGGCGCAACTTATTAATAGCTCAATCCAATGTTATGATGATTTCTTTGTTGGTTCTTGTTCATTTCATGTTTTAAATCCTTATATGTGCTAATCCACTAACGTTTTCATGTTTGAGCTTGCTATAAACTATACCTTCATGAAATTAGTTTGAAATCTATCAATTCTATGAAAGATAATCTAAATTTAATCAAAGAAATGAAAAATTAACAATAAGCATTCCATGGTTCTCTAACTAAGCATGCTAATGAATCTCTCAACCTTAATCTTCATTAGTGATAGTCCTAGAATGAGAAAATGATGTTTGATAATGCCTAATCTAGCTCTAAAATTCTCAAATTATGATGCAATTCATTCAATCTTGCTTTCAAAATTCACTATTATGCTAAAAAATGTTATGATCTTAAAGAATTTCTCTATAGTGTAGATTCAATTTCTCATGAATGTCTAGGATTCTTAATGCTCTTAAAATTCTTGGTATTTATAGGATTTCCCAAGGGTAGGGGGTAGAGTTAAGTTGATCATGATCAAAGCTTGGTTGAGTTGAAGGATTTCAAATGGATAAACCATTTAAATGTTGGTCTTAAAGGTTGGGACAAAGAGACAAATTGAGTGGTGAGGATGTTAAAGGGTCAAATGAGTGATCAAGATTGCAAAGTTTGGAGTGATCCATGTGCTTTCAATTCTTGATTCTCATTGGCTCTTCAAAGTGTTGTCTCCTTTGTTGAAACAAAATAGGATTTAATTAATTTAATTAATTAATTAAATTAGCTATGTAAGCGAATAGGTTGAATTTGTTTTTTATTTAAACTATATAATTAATTGATTAAATCAATTATATACTTTTGATTAATCCCTTTTAGGCTTATATTTAATTAATTTATATACTTATTAATTGATCCTTTGATTTTGATGTGATTTAGTCCCTTTTGATTTGATTAGCTTCCATTTGATGTGATAAATTTCTATTTGATTTGATTAAGTACACCTGACCAAATTTAGGTGTCTACAAATGCCCCTCTTTGAATTTATGTGCAAAATGCATTGATTCAAAGAAAACCGATGTCCTAATCTGATTAACTGATTTGATTGATCTGATAAAATGCCTGATGCAAAATAAACCACCTAATGTGAAACCCTGATTTGAAAAAATGATGACAGACAATGCATAAATGCATCACTGATAGAAAATTAAAATGTTAGTACCCCAGATTTTACTCTCGTTGCAAAACTGTGATAAAAAAATCATGTTTTGGGCATATGATGCCCCCTTAGAAATAAAAATAGAATTGATATTAGAGGCAAAAAGATGTTGAAAAATTAAATTACGAGGTCAATTCTGATTTCATTTCAGAAAACCCTAATGAAAAATTGATCACAACATGCCCCAGTGATGAAAAATGACAGTTTTAACGCAATAAAGGGTGAAAACTCATTAAAATTAGGTCAAAAAGTATAATTAGAAGTAAAAATTTCATTTTTACCATCCATTTTCACTTTTTACCCCACATTGTTTCTCTGAGACTTTTGGAGATTCTGATGATGGTGGTCCCCATTCACAAGCATCAATTTGAGAGAGGACACATATTTCAGAGACCTTCTGACTTTGGACCTCCGGTGAGAAATTCCAACCTCTTTGTGCATTTATTACTGCATTTAATTCTTTGAAATGATTTGTTCACGCCTAGTTAGGGTTTTTCCATGAAAATTTAGCAATGTTACATGTAGGATAGTTTAAAGTGTTGCATAGTAGATTAAAGTATCGCATCCATGTAGTGAAGCGTCATGTACAAACAACCAAGTTGTACATAGGAAAACTTTGACTTAACGCATACAATACTTAAATTTGTGCATACAAAACCCTAGATAGAAACCCAAAATTAAGTTACATGTATGAAACAAGAAGTTACACGTATGTTTAGAAATACCGTAGGCCAAGTGATGCCTTTGAATGATAAAATACCATGTAGGATGTTTAAAATGATGTGTAACCCAAAATGACTAGTAGACCATCTGAAATAGCACGTACACACATGCAAAATGATGCCTGGGTGAAAAGAATGAAAAACCTTGATCGTGTTTGATTGTCTCTAATAGAAATAATACCAGATTGATTGCAAAGATAAGTAGGTTCGATTTAGTAATGAAACCAAGTGCTTAGGATGTTAGGATAATCAGTTAGATGGATGTTTGAAATATCAATCAGATAGGTAGAATAGGGTAACTGATGTATTTTTCCCTTCTCACGATATAGAGTTAGGAAAAATAGTTGTTGTTGCTCAAAAAGAGTGATAGGTTGATTTGATGATTGATTGATGTAAAATAATCCACTTGAATGATGATACTAAACAAATTGACTTGATTTGAAACATAGGTACCATTCTGGAGGTTATATGTTTGGGGCCTACCAGCTTGGCTTGCAGATATGGTATATCATTTAATGGATCACGAGAAATGTGTGATTGGTCAGTGTGGTCTATTTTACCTCCTTGAGTTACCTCAGTTCCAGATGAACCGAGGACTATTGATTTCTATGATAGAGTGATGACACTCTGACCATAACACCTTTCACTTACCATTAGGAGATATGGCTATCACACTTGAGGACGTGTATAGGTTGTTGAGGATCCCGACTCGAGGAGAGTGGGTATACTATGATCATGTCTCTGATGGAAGTGCGTGTAGACGGGTCTTTGTAGATCCTACGATTGGAGACGAGAGTATTCCATGGGCACAGTTTTTTTCTATAGACACTCTAAAATGGATAGACTTGCGACTTGACATTAAAAACATAAATTTTCATCTATTAATTAATGATTTTTTAATCATTAATTAATCATATATTTTCTTCTAAATTTGTTCCCCAAATCATCTAATCAAATTCCCAAAATTATTTAAATAATTAATTTTATTTAATTAATTAACCTTAATTAATTAATTAATTAAATTCAATTTCCTATAGTTTAAATTGAAAGATTTAAACTTACTAATTAAATTCTTCCAATTAAATTAATTTAATTTCATTCAATAAAGCAATTCTAAATAAAAAAGAATTCAACTATCTCACATGTTGAAAAATTTAATTACATAAATGAATTAAATAATCAATTATGTTCAAAGAGATAATCTTTAATCAGATCACATGGGTTACTCCAACCATCTCTTTAGTTCACATGGGTAACTCCACCCATCTCTCTAGTTCACATGGGTAACTCCACCCACCTCTTCAATTCTAAAAGGTAACTCAAAATTAGCTCTTCAATTAACCAAACTCTATCTCCTCTCTCCCAGTTGAAGATGTGGAGTTTACTGATGGATTCTCCAATTCCCTTTGATCTCAATCGTTCATCTTCCTATCTCTGGGATTGATCTCAACCATTCATCTCATTCTCCATTCCTATATAACAAACCCTTCATAACCCTACGAAGGATCTAGGATTTCAAGCTTACGTGCGCCATTACTCTGTCAGATTGGTTCAAGCTTCAAGCCTTATTGCGATCATACATCTAGGATTTCAAACTTACGTGCGTCATTACTATGTCATATCGGTTTAAGTATCAAGCCTTCTTGCGATCAGACATCTAGGATTTTAAGCTCACGTGCACCATTACTCTATCAGTTTGGTTCTAGCATTCAATCCATATTGCGATCACACACACACACACACACACATTCAAGTATCAAATTCTTGACACTCCCAAGTCATAGAGGCTGTCCACACCAATACTAAGCATCCAAAACATCATTTCGGAAGGAGTAGAAAGAGACAATAGAAGCTTCAAGAAATTGGGTTTGCATTCATTTGTTTTCATTTCTTTTCTTGTATGTTTTATTGATACGTTTAAGTATTCATTATTAGTAGTTTTTTTATTGATTTCCCTATTGGAAACTGGTGCTACTAACCCTCGTCATTGGAAAGTGAAGGAACCACAAATCCAAAGAGGCATACATTTGGGTGAACTTGATGTGAAGAAAACAACCCAAATATCTCTTGCAGGCGATAGACAAAATCCTTTAGCCTCAGCCGTACGGTTGCAAATCTCATTTCCATCATTTTCCTGATATCTGTGTAATTTTACAATTGCTGGTATTTTGTCGCAATTGACTGGTTTAATACCGCAATTGATTGCAGGCTTTCACATTGCTATTCTATCATCTTTTGTCTTTCTGTCTTCTAGCACTGTGCCGCAATCACCTAGGTTTCACCGCAATTGCATGTGCTTTACCACAATTGACCAATTTGTGCCACAAACACCAACATTTTGCCGTAATTGATCAAATAGTGCCACAATTGATAGAAAAAGCACATTTCCAGCTATTTTTCTTGGTTTTTGTGCAGGGTTGACTAATGGTGAATGACAAAGAAGGTAATCAGACACATCCCAGGTGCTAGATCATTAAGGGCTACAATAAGGAGAACCGCCAGCTATTAATCGCAACAAAGGGCCATTCTCGCAATCACAGTTGAGGATCAAAGTGAAGCATATACAAGGTACCTTGATTCAATCAAGTGATTTGCAAGTAAGTACAAAGTCACTATTAATCTCAGCAATGTCAATAATCTCAGAGTTTCCAGATATTCTGTTGTTTTGGATTGAAAAGATTTGATTTCTTGAGATACTAAACACTTTCTTTGACAGGTTCAAATCGAGAAGACAAGCTAACAATACAACATAAAATTCATTCACTTGTACTTTGGTGCTTTAAAAGAAAAGTGCTTGTCAAAGATCTCATACCTTACACTTTGGAATTTGGTTCTTAAAATTGACGTGAGGATTAAAATTGAACAAAGGAAAAAAATTTCTCAATTCGGTGCATTAAAAATGAACAAGCAATCGACACCTACTTTTTGGGCTTAAAAGTGAATACTTGTGCTTGTATGGTGGTTTAGGTTAGTTCACATTTAAACTTTGAGGTTTAAGTGATTAACCTTGTGTCTTGAGTTTTGGGTGCACTTGCATAATCTTTTAGATTAAACACCTTTATACTTTTTAGAAAGGCCTGTCCAGGGAATGCGCTTCTTCCCTAGAGAATGACCTTAAACCGGTAATCCTTCTGATCGGTATATAAAAAATATGCAAACCAAAGTTTTGTCTTATGTAGCCAAGCTTGGGCGAGGTGTATTGATGATAGTCTAGATCAGGTGAATATCCCTAAGGAGCTAGCATGGTCAACTAGGCTCTTAAGTGAGTCACACACATACAAACTGATTGGATAGATGCTACGGACCCTTACTACAACTTTGTTAAATAAAGGCCAACCTGGTTTACCTCTGAATAGATACCTTATTATAGTGCAAGGGGTTATAGAATTTCCCCCCAAGATTCCCAACAAATGTGTTCCAAGGTATTTATGTAGTGAAAGAGATCTTCACTCCATGACAACAATACCTGGCAACATAAAAAACATGAGTGCCTACATCGTGGACCTTTGTGTCCTAGTACTATGTCAATTGTTGTGTGAGCTAACAAATATTCAAGCATTGTGCCTATAATATTGTATTTTGAAGTCATTGACTTAGATTAATCTGACTGTTCATTGTTGAGACCTCGTGATAACATTGCAAATTGAAAAAGTCATAGAACATACACATGTCAGTCTTCATTCTTCAAAATACATTGTCTATTATGCTTGTTCTTTGATTAGTTTCCAAAATGCAAAAAAAACATCTAAACTGTCAAAACGAGTCAAACGTGTTAAAGTCTAGGGTTGTCAACATCAAATTGTCTTCCAAATCAGAAGCCTTGTTCCAAAAAATAAAAAATTGTCAGACAGTGAGACCTATCTTTGAGACTTTTTTGAGACTATTTCCCCTTTGCTGTAATTGCCCGCATTTTGCCAAAATTGATGGAAGTTTGCCGCAATCTTCCTATTTATTGCTGCATTTGACCTGTTTATTACTGCAATCAGTGATAGATTACCACAATCAACTAGTCACTTTACCGCAATTGATGGAGTTTTGCCGCAATTGACCAGAGACTTTTTTACACCTGTTTTGACCTAAAACCTTGAAAATACTCTCCATTTTGTGTCAAAGACTAGTGTCTATCCTAGAAAAATGCGAAGAACATTGTGTGAATTTCAAAACATTAGAGATCATCCCTTCTTTGAAAAGTATGATTATTGTCTAAACATTGTTAGTTTGAAAGTTCAAACTCGAAATATCTTGATCCCATCATTATCTCTATCAGTGACTTTGTCTCAGGAAAAGGTCGACAAATACTATTCTTACCACATCAAAAACTTTCAGATCAAGATAAATCAACATCTGTCCTTAGAATTACCCTTGTCCAAACATAACTCGGACTTTCCTAGAGAGGTTATCCTTTTCTATTTTCTTTATATCACTTGTTTTAGTCACAAAATCTAGACTACACTATGTCTCAAACACCTCATGGACGACCTTACACAAGGTCAAAGGCTAGGAAACAACCTGATGAGTCATATATAAATAGATTCCCTACTTGGGAAATAGAGTGAGAGGATGATCCTTTCACAAATACAAGTTCAACTCTATTCATTGAGAATCCCTGTGGGGAAGCTTTGTTCCAAAATGTCACAGAAGAGGAGCTCAAAGACATAGAGAAAGACACCTATTCTATGCAAGTGGTTGACATTGTTTTAGAGAGGAACCCCAAATATTTTTTAGCCATGCTGATAAAGAAGGGAGTCAAACTCCCTGTTGAATTCAGTGTGTCGACCGTATGGCCAGAAAACCCTCTCTCAGGTCAAAACACTACTCAGCCCTCTCAAACACTACCTGTGGTTTCTCAAATCTTCCCACCCTTGAAAACACACACATTGGCACAAATGATACCCAATCAAACCAACTATCCAAACCAAGCAAGCACATTGTAATACCCCTCTAACCCTAATACAAGTTTTTGAATGAAGTAAGATCTTTAGATGTTTCCTTATAGCTTAATACTTGTTTTCTTGTAAGTTTTTTATAATGATTCATCGGCTTGTACCTGAGAATTCTAATATCAAACATATTGTCTGAAGATATCATTTATGTATGTGTTTGTCTCCATGCATGTATAAAGTACCTTCAATATGTTTCTAAACACAGTTAGGATGTTATGTGATATGTGTTGGATGGATATAGATATATTCTTCTATTAAAGTTACTTTCAATGAATCTTGTATGTCACTTAGTGATTTAGGACATTTATTATGATTATGATGAGTTATTATTAGTATTAATTATTGACTAATCCAATGCTCAAGATTCTAACCCTCATGTTACATTCTTTGTGTGTGAGTGTGTGTGTCTATATACATGATGTGTCTTCATGATTCGGGATGAAGTCGTAGTTACTCACATGGATGAGGCCCACATGATGTATTAATCTCGATCATCTGTCTGTAATGTCTTCTTTAATATGTACATCAATGCACATGTATTTCTTCTTAGTGATGCAGGCTTGCAGGTACTGGGCATCGACTTCACATGGCTTCATAGGTCTGAGCATGCCCCAAAATCCTCGATTGTTGTTGTTGTTATTACAGAGACAGTACCAAGTCTCACAAGACTAAGCCTAGCCCTGATACCTGCTCCTGAGTTGGGTCTTTTTGGATTTTTCCTTTGATTATGGATTGATGTCTGATTTTGGTTGCTTGGGTTTTATTCATTATGAATATTCATTATAGTCTCTGGGACTAGGTGAATATTGTTTTGTGGTTGGACTATCAGTTAGAAATAATTTGATGGTATTATGGAATTAAATGCATCGTAATAAGCTTATCAAGTGTATTCATTAATGTATGTTTTATAATAATATTTGCATGGATATATACACATAGGCATATGGGTGCACACATATGCATGTTTCTATATATATAGTTATATAAATATGCTTATATAAATGTGTTAATATGTGTGTGCGTATTTATGTATTTATTTATTTATGTGCCTTTTTATTTTTTTTACTATTATGTGAAATTATAATTAGATCTATAATTATTCCTTTAAAAGAGGAATGTAACTGATCTTCATCTAAGGTGAAAGCAAGAATAAAATAAAATAATTTACCCAAGCATGAAATTAAAACGTAAAGTAACAAAGGTGGTAATTTAACTAAAAACATTCTCGGGAAACTATCTACACATTAATTTATCTAAAGACTATTAATGTCCAAACTAATAATGAGAAGATAGTTGTGGATGGTTGCATCAGTTGAAACTTCCTGTGCAACCAATCCTACAACATATTTATAGAAGGAGATGTAGAGAGTAGAAAGGGAGGAAGAGAACGGAGAGCTAATATACATAGAACTATATATCTAAAACTATTAGAAATGTTAGTGGAAGCATTTGGAGGATATCCCATTGGTTGGAAAGGCTTGAGGAGAATATGCTTGCATAGAGTGGAATTGGAATTGCTTCAAAGGTTTCTCCAAAGGACTCCAAGTAGGCTCTACAGGGAAAGAGAATATTTTTCATGTGATTGCTATGTTTTGATGTTGTTGTTTTACTGTCTGCTATAGTTGTGTGATCAATGGAAATATTTTATGACTATTTTTGATATTATGTTGTCTGGTATGAATTAAATAATGTATACCTTATGATGAATAATGTTTATGAATTGTCATTTATCTATCGCTCCTTGTGGTTTATCACCTTATAATTTATTGGCATTTAGATAGAACCTCCTTTTTTTAATGTTGTGCAGACTTCCATCTTGATTAGAATAATGTCTTCTGGTGTTCACCTTTCTACACCTTGCACATATGGGAAGGAACTAAATAGGTTTACCATGAGGGTAGATGGTTTTGAGGGATTTTATGGAAGGAGAATTGAGGGTTCTCAACTGGGTATCTCTTTGATTCTACTTTCCAGGCCTCCATCTTATCAAGTTTTACCCAGAAGCTCAAATCTAGAGGTTATTGTCTGGAGTGCGCAAGGTCTTGACCACCTGCGCAGAGCTAGGAACCACCTACAAAGTATGCATGACCACCTACATAGAAGACCCACATGTGAAAGTTGTACCACCTATGCAGCTTAGGTCACCATCTACGCAGCTTAGGTCACCACCTGCGCAGCTTAGGGTTCCACCTGTGCAAGACTCTTCCAGTTTTATTTTTAGGGTTTCTGGAAGGGTGTAGGGTTTGGTTTTGACCTGAGGTTGGCCCTAGAGGTTTTTCAACTTGTATAATACTTGATTTTCATGTGTTATTATGTTTATAATCATTTAGAAAGTTATCATAAGTTTTGGATATTTTGGGAACCCTGATTAGGGTTAGGGTGGTCTCCGTCCGATTTCAGCCTTAGGGTGAAACATAAAATGTAACATTCAATTTAAGTTACATTTTATGTAATACCTTCTAGGATGTTTGAGAGTGGTTTCAGCCTCCTAGGGGCTCAAATAAAGATTCTAGATTTTGAAGGTTTTAGGAAATTTTAGACTTAGCCAAATTTCAGGAATCAGCATGTTTTCTGCAATATGATCTTGTTGTGATGTTTTGTGGTTTGAGTTGGTACCAAAAGGCATTGGATATATGGTTTTGTATAATAATTTATGTTTGGTACATTTTTATGTCTTCTTATGGGGTATATACCATCTAGAATGTCATCTTAGGGTTTAGGACTGTCTGGTGGACTAAGGTCATTCAGTGATCCCCTAAACCCAATCCTAGGTTTCTATGATGTTATAATTTATGTTTTTATGAGTTTCATGATGTTATTGTGTTATTGAGAATATATTTTGATGCATTTAATGCAATTTGGTTGTGTTTTAACTATATGTGTACTCAATTGTGGTTTAGGGTTGCCCAAAGGATTTAGGACAACTAGTGCTTTCCTAAACTCAATTGTTTGATGTTGTAAACACTTGTGTACCTATGGTACTTATCTTTATGTGCATTTATGATGTTTTTTAGATGTAGGGAACCTAAGAACACTAGGTGAGTGGCTCAGAGTGCGGGGCTGGGGCCCTAAGTGGCTAGTACCAAGGTAACCCACTAGTGAGTTGTTTAATCAAGTGAAAACATTAATACATTATGGGAAGGGTACTACACATTTACTAAGATAAACCTCACCCATGTCGGTAGTGCTAGTATTGGCTACGAATGGGAGTGGGAGAAGGTTTTATTGTGATAGCACAATCAAATAGTCTCGTCCCTATGAGAAATGTTTGGATCTGCATGTTTCACTTGGGGGCCAGGGCCTAGAGTGGCTGACCAGGGTAACTCAAGGTGTGAGGGCTATGCGATGAAACTCACCTAGTGTGTGTCTTAGAGTTCCTACCAATGTGGTTTATGTCCTTTTTGGTCCTTGTGATCTTCTTGTTTTTTTAGTTGTGTTATGTTTTGGGAAGGGCTCTCATCACCTTAGGGGTATCCTAGTTGTTACCTTCTTGCGTGGACCTTGGTCTTTGTCTCCTAGCACATGGGAGTGGACTCTTTTTGGATCCACATGGTTGGGTGGTTAATCTTTATTATATCAAGGTACTATTCATGGTCAGATGGATGTTCTTGGCTCCTGTTCTTTTTGTATTATGAATTTTGAAGACTTCTTATTGTATATGTAAATATGTGCTTATGCATGTGCCTTCTTGTAAAATAAATCTCTTGTAAATCATTGGATCTGATTGTATGATGTATATCAATGTAATTCAAAGAAATGCATAAGGGAATGAGTAGATCTAGGAAAAAGGAAAGGAAAAATATTATATGTTATCAATATGAAAAGATAATTGTTTAGGGTATTTATTCATGTATCTTTTATTACTTTTGGTATCCAAGAAATGATCTTAGACTTAGTATGAAATAATGTATTTATGAATGAATATGTTATCTCTTGATGTATGATTGTAGAAAACTATTATGAGTTAATGAATCTATGAATAAATAGCTATATAATTTAATATTGGATTATGGTTACTATGTTTCACAAATGCGTATGAAATAATAAAGTATATAGGACATTGCATATCCATGGAATGTTTATCTTTCACCTGAATGCTTAATGAATAGTGTAAATAATGACATAAGTTTAGCAAAGGATAATTCGAATGGATGCATGTTAAAATATTAGGATTGATGGTAAGATTATACATGTAACTTAATGTTAAGAGTAAAGGAATGAATTGCAAACTTATATTAACCAATCAATTCCTTAATGGGTAAATGAATAGATTAGATTATGTTTCTTTAATAGAGGTGTTAGGGAACCTGAGAAGACTTAGATTAGTTGTAACATTTCATTGAAAAAAAATTATTCTCATCTCTTAGTAGTTAGTTTTCTTGTCCTCCTGGGTTCCCTGGTGGGGCGTGACATCTTAGTATCAGAGCCCTAGGTTTCCACACTGGGAACTCTGGGACCCATAGCTCACTTATGCATAACATTGAATATTTTATCTTTGTCTCATTTGTTTTCATCTGTATGCCAGCAAAATTTGAATCTGAGGAAATGAAGGGTTTGTTTCTTGTATTTATGATACATTGTCTTATAAAGGTACACTCATTCCTCTATGATTGAGTTATATTATAACTTATGATTTGCATTCTGAGATGAAAGATGGGTTAAAAGGATGCTTTCTATAAATAGAATGTGAAGGAAATCCTTAGACTTGTTTGTGTCATCGTCTTGTTGATAAATGACATTGTTATCTCTAGGAAAACCGAAAGTAAAAAGGATACTCGATGTTTAAATTTCCATGGTAGGTAATATTATCCCCTGACACTACCTATAATAAATTTTATTGGAAATGATGTGCACTCTATCTTCCTATAAATGACCAGTTGACTTCCTTCTTAGAAATGAATTTCTTTTGCACCGTTAATATGATAAAATAAATGATTGTGGTAGTACTTGATAAGATGGAAATAATAATAATTAAAGTTCATGGCTAATAATTTATACCTTGGAAAGATGTGAAAAAAAACAATTGGTGTCGTGTCTTGGTTTAAATTTTGAAAATGAATTCTTCTCTTATTCTTGGCAAAAGATGAAAGAGAGTGGTAGCATAGATCATTGTGGGAAAGGAGAAACTAGGACACATGAGTGAATAAGGATATATAATAATATTTTGAATGATCTCTCTCTTTCCCCTCTCCTATGACTTATTGAAGTAGGAACTTGAAATGTAAGGGATCAATAATTTATTTCCATGTGTATTTCTCTTTGTCTCTCTCTTCCCTCTTAAGAAATAAGTTTTGAAGGACTAAAATTGTTTAGACAAGGAAATAATATATTAGGAAAATTTGTAAATGCTTAATTAGGAAACCTTGGGTGAAGGACTTACGTCCCCAAGATCTTATCATAGGCTATAATTCACATTTTCTTCTTGGAAGAAGAATTTTATCCCTGTTGTGGTAAGAAGATATATTATTTATGCATGCCATGTTAATTTGCATGGTAAATGAGTTAAGCTAACAATCAAGAAAGTCTAGGGAAGAGTATGTGCGACAATGGGCTACCTATTCTAACAATGGAATTTGTTTTAATAAATATATGTCTTTCTAGATGCCTAGTGAGTGGCTAGGATCCTAGATGAGTTATATGGAAACAAATTCAAGTTTTATATACATTGTGATCAACACCTTAGTAGTAATTAACAACACTGAGTGATTGATTGACTATGAATAAGAAGTTATTGTGAAAAATAAATGCTATAATAATATTGTTATGTATGTTACTCAATTTCTACTTGGATACATGGTTATCTCAAAAGGTTAAAGGGTATGAGGGTAATATTATAAATAGGTAAAGGGTAGAAACTCAAGTTAAGCACATTGGTTAATTTAATGGTTGTGGTTATGAAGGTAGCAGTAGGAATCATGTGCTTTTTCCTCTCTTGATGGATCTATAATCATTATGAAATAGGTAACTTGAAAGAACTCTTGTACATTGTTGTTTGACATTAATTAAATGCTATATGGCAATTGCTTGACATTAATATCTAGGAAATTGATTAGATCTCCTCTAGGGATGTGAATGCATTTTGGAAATCAAACCCTACAATTATTGTGAAAGATGACTTAGAAAATATGTATTGTAAATGTGTATTTGTCCTAAGTATTGAAATTATATTTACATCTTGATGAAAAATAACAATGTTTGCTTGCTAAAAGAGGTTGTTTTATGTCTTCTAAAATATTTCTCATAAAATTGTGCTTTATCGCAAAAGGTAAGTGTATGGATTGTTTTAGTTTCATGATAAAAAAGCTAAGTGTATGGATTGTTTTAGTTTCATGATAAAAAAGCTAAGTAACAATTTTTTGTTGTATTCCCTTCATGAAAATAATAAATATAAATGTTATATACCTCTTTTTTGTTGTCATGCATAGTTTCTAAGGAACACAAATTTTAGAACCCTATTTGAAATAAAGTTCCATATGTTGTATTGTGTAGGATTAGATTGTGTCTCAAAAATAGAAAATTTATCAGAAATTCCTCCTTTTATGTTAGCTACCATTGATAGGAAAATTTTATATTGTGTAAGGAAGTGACAATTTTGAATGGTAGAACACACATTTTTTCTAATACACTGATGTTGATAAAACGGGAATACTTTGGATTTTCATGTTGATAAAAGTAATTTTGAAGTAATACTCTAATCTTAGTATTTGTTTCCAAACATACTACATAAAGTGAAAGAATCAGATAGGTAATTATTTTGAAAGTCTCTTACCATTGGAAGCGAGTTAATATACACTATAATTGTAATAAGATTTATCAACACTCTTAATTGGAGAAGTATGCATATACTCATTAAAGTAGGTACTAGAGTATTAATCTTGCAATTCTATTTGATAACAGTTTACGACTTATGTGTATAGTTAATTTCATCTCTTTCGACTTCCAGGAGTAAGTTAAATCTAAGGGGGGAGGATGTAATACCCCTCTAACCCTAATACAGGTTTTTGAATGAAGTAATATCTTTAGATGTTTCCTTATAGCTTAATACTTATTTTCATGTGAGTTGTTTATAATTATTTCATCGGCTTGTACCTGATAATTCTAATATCAAACATATTGTTTAAAGGTATCATTTATGTATGTGTTTGTCTCCATGTATTTATAAAGGACCTTCAATACATTTTTTAACACAGTTAGGATGTTATGTGATATGTGCTAGATGGATATAGATATATTCTTCTATTAAAGTTACTTTCAATGAATCTTGTATGTCACTTAGTGATTTAGGACATTTGTTATGATTATGATGAGTTATTATTAGTATCGATTATTGACTAACCCAATGCTCAAGATTCTAACCCTCATGTTACATTCTTTGTGTGTGAGTGTGTGTATCTATATACATGATGTGTCTTCATGATTTGGGATGAAGTCGTAGTTACTCACATGGATAAGGTCCACATGATGTATTGATCCCGATCATCTATCTGCAATGTCTTCTTTAATATGTACATCAATGCACATGTATTTCTTCTCAGTGATGCAGGCTTGCAGGTACTGAGCATTAACTTCACCTAGTTTCACAGGTCTGAGTGTGCCCCAATATCCTCAATTGTTGTTGTTTTTTTTGTTATAGAGACAGTACCAGGTCTTGCAAGACTAATCCTAGCCCTGATCCCTGCTCCTGGGTTGGGTCTTTTTGGATTTGTCCTTTGATTATGGATTGATGTCCAATTTTGGTAGCTTGGGTTTTATTCATTGTGGATATTCATTATAGTCCCTAGCACTAGGTGAATATTGTTTTGTGGTTGGACTATTAGTTAGTAATAATTTGATAGTATTATGGAATTAAATGCATGGTAATAAGCTTGTCAAGTGTATTCATTAATGTATGTTTTATAATAATATTTACATGGATATATATACACATAGGCATATGGGTGCACACATATGCATATGTCTATATATATCGTTATATAAATATGCTTATATAAATGTGTTAATATATGTGTGTGTGTTTATGTATTTATTTATTTATGTGCCTTTTTATTTTTTAACTATTATGTGAAATTATAATTAGATCTATAATTAATCCTTTAAAAGAGGAAAGTAACTAATCTTCATCTAAGTTGAAAGCAAGAATAAAATAAAATAATTTACCTAAGAATGAAATTAAAACATAAATTACCAAAGGTGGTAATTTAACTAAAACAATTCTCGGGAAACTATCTACACATTAATTTATCTAAAGACTATTAATGTCCAAACTAATATCCAAAAGATAGTTTTTGATGGTTGCATCGGTTGAAAATTCCTGTACAACTAACCCTACAACATATTTATGGAAGGAGATGTAGAGAGTAAAAAAGGGAGGAAGAGAACGGAGAGATTATATACGAAGAACTATATATCTAAAACTATTAGAAAGGTTAGTGGAAGCATTTGGAGGATATCTCATTGGTTGGAAAGGCTTGAGGAGAATAGGCTTGGCTGGAGTGTAATTGGAATTTCTTCAAAGGTTTCTCCACAGGACTCTAGGTAGGCTCTACCCAGAAAGAGAATCATGTTCATGTGATTTCTATGTTTTTATGTGGTTATTTTACTGCCTGCTATAGTTGTGTGATCATTGAAAATCTTTTATGACTATTTTTGATATTATGTTGTCTGGTATGAATTAAATTATGTATACCTTATGATGAATAATTTTTATGAATTTTCATTTATCTATCCCTCCTTGTGGTTTATCACCTTACAATGTAATGTCTTTTAGATAGAACCTCCTTCTGTTGATCTTGTGCAGACTTCCATCTTGATTAGAATAATGTCTTCTAGTGGTCACCTTTCTGCACCTTGCACCTATGGGTAGGAAATAAATAGGTTTACCATGAAGGTAGATGGGTTTGAGGGATGTTTTGGAAGGATAAATAAGGGATCTAAACTAGGTATCTCTCTGATTCTTCTTTCCAGGCCTCCATCTTATATAGTTTTACCCGGAAGGTCAAATCTGGAGGTTGATGTCAGGAGTGCGCATAGTCCTGACCACCTCTACAAAACTTGGCACCACCTACATAGGATGTGTGACCACTTGCATAGAAGCCCCACCTATGTAGGTTTTACCACCTGTGTACCTTAGGTCACCACCTGCGGAGCTTAGGGTTCCACTTGCACAAGACTCTTCCAATTTGATTTTTAGGGTTTCTAGAAGGGTTTAGGGTTTGGTTCTGATCCGAGGTTGGCCCTAGAGGTTGTTCAACTTGAAAAATACTTTATTTTCATGTGTTATTATGTTTATGATCATTTGGAAACTTATCATAGGTTTTGGATATTTTGGGAACCCCGATTAGGGTTAGGGTGGTCTCCGTCTGATTTCAGCCTTAGGGAGAAACATAAAATGTAACAATTAAGTTAAGTTACATTTTATGTAATACCTTCCAGGATGTTTGAGAGTGGTTTCAACCTCCTAGGAGTTCAAATAAAGATTCTAGATTTTGAAGGTTTTAGGAAATTTTAGACTTAGCCAAATTTCAGGAATCAACATGTTTTCTGCAATATGATCTTGTTATGATGTTTTGTGGTTTGAGTTGGTACCAAAACACACTGGTTATATGGTTTTATAGAATAATTGATGTTTGGTACATTTTTTATGTCTTCTTATGTGTTATATACCATCTAGAATTTCATATTAGGGTTTAGGACTGTCTGGTGGACTAGGGTCATTCAGTGATCCCCTAAATCCAATCCTAGGTTGCTATGATGTTATAATTTATGTTTTTATGAGTTTCATGATGTTATTGTGTTTTTGAGAATCCCTTTTGATGCATTTAATGCAATTTGGTTGTGTTTTAACTATATGTGTACTCGATTGCAGTTTAGGGTTGCCCAAAGGATGCAGGACAACTAGTGCTTTCCTAAACTCAATTGTTTGATGTTGTAAACACTTGTGTACCTATGGTACTTATCTTTATGTGCATTTATGATGTTTTTTAGAGGTAGGGAACCTAAGAACACTAGGTGAGTGGCTCATAGTGTAGGTTTGGGGCCCTAAGTGGCTAGTACCAGGGTAACCCACTGGTGAGTTATTTAATCAAGTGAAAACATTAATAAATTATGGGAAGGGTACTACACATTAACTAAGATAAGCCTCGCCCATGCCGGTAGTGCTAGTATAGGATATGAATGGGAGTGGGAGAAGGTGCTATTGTGATAGCACAATTGAATAGTCTCATCCCTATGAGAGATGTTTGGTTCCACATGTGCCTACTTGGTGGCTAGGGGCCAGAGTGGCTGACCAGGGTAACTCAAGGGGTGAGGGAAATGCAATTAAACTCACCTAGTGTGTGTCTTAGAGTTCCTACCAATGTGGTTTATGTCCTTTTTGGTCCTTGTGATCTTCTTGTATACTTAGTTGTGTTGTCTTTTGGGAAGGGCTATCATCACCTTAGGGGTATCCTAGTTGTTACCTTCTTGCGTGGACCTTGGTCTCTATCTCCTATCATGGGGGATTGGAATTTTTTGGATCCACATGGTTGGGTGGTTAATATTTATTATATCAAGGTCCTGTTTGTGGTCAGATGGATATTCTTGGCTCCTGTTCCTTCTGGATTATCAATTTTGAAGACTTCTTATTGTATATGTAAATATGTTCTTATGCATGTGCATTCTTGTAAAATAAATCTATTGTAAATCATTGGATCTGATGATATGATTTATATCAATGTAATTCAAAGCAATGTATAAGGGAATGGGTAGATCTATGAAAAAGTAAAGGGAAAATATTATATGTTATCAATATGAAAAGATAATTGTTTAGGGTATTTATTCACGTATCTTTTATTACTTTTGGTATCCAATAAATGATCTTAGAATTAGTATGAAATAATGTATTTATGAATGAATGTGTTATCTCTTGATGTATGGTTGTAGAAAAATATTATGAGTTAATGAATCTATGAATAAATAGCTATAGAATTTAATATTGGATTATGGTTACTGTTAGAAACACTGAGAGGGGGGGTGAATCAGTGTTTATTAATTAATTATATTTCAGCCAATTAAACATATATCAAGTGTGGATCCAAAGAAATACAACACAAGAACACATAACACAAGATATGATTACAGAGAACCTTGATCAGAGGAAAACTCCGGTGGGGATTAGTACCCACAAAATATTGTACTAGGTATAATGAACCTGTTAAAGTTCCTTTTCCCTGTTAGAAGCAGTCTTTACATATTGAGTACAATGACCTGGTTAAGGGTCAGACCCTGTTAGGAGTCTTTTACAAAAAACCTTGTTTGGGAACCCTGTTTGGGGTTTATGGCTCACTGCCTAGGCTCACCGCCCAAATAATATGAAGGCTACAACCCTCTGAATGTTGATATGCACTAAATCAAAAATGAACTGCTGTAGTGACACTGTTGTCTGATCAGTTCCATGTATGTGTGGATGCTCTTACTCCTTCAAAGAGCTATATCATCTTCTAACTTCATTATACTGTCCTTCTATAACTTATTCTTACATAATAATCAACTTCTCTTACTCAATGTAACATAACAATACATTACATACTTATATCTTTACAAACGAATAGGCGCGACCCAAAACATAATACTTAGTCGACCTCTAAACAAAATATACAATGCTTCAAAACAAGTTGGCTCAAGCGTGTTTACAACAACATTAATTACATCATAACAATTATAACTAAAGGCGTTTAGCCTTAGCATCACAAAATAATACACACTAATCAAAATAGAAGTTGGCTTCTGTGCTCTGTATTCTAGATTGTTTCCTGGACTGTAGTGTACTAATCTGTCTGTATGTTTTCTGTACTAATGTTCTATACCTTGCACATTTGGATATAGCATCTATGTACATCCTGGAGTATATACCTAAGCACACATGCTCTGGTGTGCTCTCTAACATGTGCACTGATGTGTTGATCATTGTATCTCTCTCTGTCCTATTTTCTGTACTTAGTCACTTTATCTCCTAAGTTATCTTTGACAGAAACTTAGTATGACTTTGTTGCCATGATTGAAAACAAAAAATAATCCATGCTTCCTCAGGAAGTCAACTTACCAACAATCTCCCCCTTTGTCATTTATGGCAACAAAGGAATGTGGCTAAGTTACTCAAAATGACTTCATTCAAAAATGACTGTATATCATAACTTAATGATTTATACATATATACTACTCCTCATATACACATTATATACTACTCCCCCTTTGACATGAATGACAAAGGTGTGAAAAAAACTGTAAGTCTTGATACTTACTCCATATATACATCTGGGTACACAACTTGAAGAGACTGAATCTCTTTCTGCCAGAATACTTTCATTGCATCAACTGTTTGGAGGTGCGTGCATAAAGCATATGTTAACTTCTCCATTTTCACTAGATCCAAGCAAGGACCTTGATCATAATTCTGCATTGTGTCATCTATATGTTTGATGTTCTCAATAAGAACTTCTAATGAAGGTGCAAGTGCATTTCTCAACTGACTTTGTCTAACTCTTATCTTGCTTATTTCAATCTTTGCCTTCTCAATTTTGTCCAGTTGTCCTTGGTAGACATTATTGCATATGTTCATGTCCTATGTGGAATTCTCAATAGATTTTCTTATGTTGTCCACCATTTCCTTTGCTTCAACTATCTTTTTAGTGTTCTCAGAGGTGAGCTTCACTCTATCCATGCAGTTTTCTATAACTTTCTTTCCTTTTTCTGCCAACTCTTTCAGTATAGACTATCCAATATTCAGAGAGTTCAGATCCAGGGTAAAGTTCTTCACCACTTCATTCAATCTTTCCTTCTTATACTCATCTTCTACAATCTTAGTAGCTGACTCTACTAAGCTGGTGAAGTGTGACTTGAAGTTTGTTAGTACACTATCCACATGTTCAACAGTTTGAACTTTTGCAACTTTCTTATCAGTAGGAACTAACTCATTCAGAATGTTTATTCATTCAAAAAAGTGTGGGTTCCTCATGACATGTTTCTCCTTTGCCTTTTCCATAGAAAGGATGCTAATCTTAATGAGGTCTTCTTCTTCCCATGTGTCAAAACTTGTTGAATCAGGAGTTAACCTTGACAACAATGAGGTGGATGGTGACAGAATAGTATTCTGACTTGTGTCTACACATTCACTTTTGATATGTACTTCTTTAACTGGTGACTCATTAACTTGAGTGTCTTTCTCCTTATCCAAACTTGTTGGATCAATCAAAGGAACTTCATCCTATTGTAAAGATGTATCATCAATGTTCATGTCCTTGGTGATATCAAAGGCTTCATCAACTTTATCCATATCATTATCTGAAGCTGTCATAGAAATATTTACATCATCAATCACTATAGTATCCTCTATGTCTTTAGTTGTCTCAGTAGTTATTGTCACTGTGGGCGCAGAGACTTGTGGACCTGTCATGGGTGCAATCTAAATTACTGGAGTTGTATCTTGTTTAGGAGGATTTGAAGTAAATTTTGTTGTAGGTGTCGTTGGTGGATACATGTGTCTATCCATAAAGACTTGTGCAAATGCCTTTTCAGTCTCCTTTCCAACCTGTTCATATTCCTTGTTCATTATCTGTAAGGTCCTTATCTTACTATGGAGATGAGGCTTTACAAGAACTAGCAAAATAGCCTTCTCATCATGTGAACAAATAGGGAGAAGAGTATCCATAGTTTCTTCTCTAATCTTTATGTCTTCCTCAATATCATGTCTTTTCATAATTTCCAATACATTCCATAATTTATCTGGTATCATTGTCTTAAGTTCAAGAACTAATTTATTAAACTTGATCATATGAGATATGACCATGTAATGTATCTCTGTCTTATCAACTTATGTATATTTGTCATAGACCTTTGAAAGTGTATCCAATCTACCTTCATTTATAATCCTATTCTTCAATATGTTCAAGCTTGGTCTAAAACCTACCTCAGGAGGTACTTGTGTATTCTTTGTAGTGCTCATAGTGGATCTTGAAGATGGATGACCTATGGAAGCTTACTTCCTTCCTCTGGGTTTCTTGCTAGGAACAGAAGGTGGAGATGTATCCAAGTCAATGGTGGTAGCAGGCGTAGATGTTCTCTCCTTATTTTTCTTCTGTTTCTTCTTCTAAGAATCATCAGTCTTCTCAATCTTAACTTTAGTAATTTTGGCTTCTTTAGCCTTATTCAAATCTTCTCGAGTGACTCCATGATCTTTCAGTATGTTAGATGTAGTTCTGGATGCTTTCCTTTTATTAACAACAAATTTTAGTTCAATGTCCACTTCATCCATCTTTTCTCTGTAGGTGCCCCATCTAGGTTCATTGGGGTCTTTAGGTGCTGACAATAAGACCTGCACATATCCTTCTAGCACATGGTCTTCAACTTCATATCCTAGTGGATGAATCCACTTAGTTCTAGGCTCAACAACTTCCATGCATGTGCAATCTGTTTCAACCATAAAGCATATTGTATCCCTGTACTTGTCAACTATCTTCTCAGATAGTCTGACTCTGCTCTACATCTTAACCCTAAATATCTTTATGTCCATATCCATTTTATCTCTTGCACTACTTTCTACTATGGCTTTGAGAGATATTTGAATCATTGTAGGTTTGCCTTTGTCTAGATAGAGATCTGCAACCTTTCCTACTATGTGGTGATACAAATAGATGATCAGAGATCCAAACCTGAATATTTTTCTTCTATCATGTTTGATGATTCTGATATTTTCAATCAAATGATCACGCAAGATCTCACAAAGGTTGTACTGGGTGTTATCCTTTACTATTTTGATTGCTACAAGTACTATTTCTGTAGATACACTATTCAACCTGCTTGCTTGCTAGAACTTGTAACCAAGTATCATTGTCATGAGTTTAATGTCATCCTCCTTGATGGGGTCTACTTTCATACCACGCCTGTCACTTCTTGACAAACAAACTTTCTCAATCTCCTTCTTAACGTCTTTACCAGTGGGAAATACTGGTCCAGTCGTTGGAAGTCCAGTCAACTGATGGATTAGGTCTACAGTGATATGGACAGGGACATCACCAATCCAAAATAGATCATCATGAATTCTGCTCAATAGGATTTTTACCCATTCTGGTTCTTCAAACTTGTGCGCATTCGAATACTTGATAATAGGGTTATCTTGTAGGTGCACGAACTCATCTTTGAATGTGAAATCTTTTTTTAGCATTGATGCCATGTGAGAAGCTATATTATCATCTCCTAGTGATTCCTTCTTGTAGTATATGTACGCGTGGATATCTTCCACATGAACAATGCCAAGTGGGGTTTTGGAGAAAGCTCCTTCCACATCATCCAATATAGACTTGAATGGATGCTTCTTAAATATGAATCTCTTCCTTTCTACTACATCAAATACAACTAGGGTCACCATTACTTACTTAGTGATTGTTTAAGTAGGGTTTTCACAAAAATTTGAAATGGCGCGATGGCTAGGGCTTCGTTTCAAACTGATTAACCATTCGTTCCAACTTTCAAACTGCTATGTCTTCATGTCTCGATGTCTTAGTGCTCCAATGCTCTTCAATTTATTTCTCTTTGAATGTAAATGTGAGAATGATCGAATACAAACTTATTTTTATATGATTTGCCGCATTTAATGCTCGCAACCATACATAGAGATTTTCAAACTTTGATCCCGATGTAATTCTGATAATGCGTGAATGCATATAGCTATAATCTGAGCTTTTAATCATGAATCCAAAGGCACATACTCTAAAGTGAGTACACCAACTGCGCAGGGGTCCTGAGCTAGAATAACTCCCCCTAAGACCAAGAAGGCCTATTCAAAGTAGAGGGTGCGTCCATTGTGGATGCATCAACTACTTTGTCAACATCTTTGTCCTTCTTTACTTCAACCCAAATTTTTCTTGAATCTTCATTTTATTTGACAAACTTGACTTCTCCTTTCTCTTCAAATAGTGACTTGTTGGGATCATCTTGTTTCTGATTTTTGGATCTGCAAAACCTTGTGATATGTCCAGCCTTTCCACATGTGTAACAAATGATAGGAGGTCTGATGTTCTTGCTCATCATGCTACATTGTTTTTTTGTGTGTCCATTATAGTTGCATATTTGACATGTAATGTTCTGCAAATTCTTTTGAGGTTGATTTCTCTGATTTTTTTGATTCATACTTCTGTGATTCTGCTGATGTTGATTCTTATGACTTGTTCTGCAATGTATAGCCTTGTGACAAAATTTACTACATGAGAAACAATAACCATTAAAAGGTCTTACCTCTTTACAATCTCTTGCCAAATGCCCATGTTTGTTTCATGCATAACAATTTCTGTTAACTTATCTGATTTCTCTTTCAGGTGGTTCAGATATAACCTCTATAGTATTTTCAACTTTCTTAGTTTTTGAAGATGCTTCAAGTGTTTTTCCTTTCTCTTGTGATGATTTGATTTCATCTTGTGCTGTACTAAATCCAAGACCTGTAGTGTTCCCCTTTTTTATTTGCACATTGATTTGGGATTGAATCAAATCAGAACTTGTGTGGAGTCTATCAATCTTACCCTTTTCTTCTATTAATTCAGATTCCAACTTCTTCTTCATGTTTTCCAATTCCAAGACTTTCATGTTTGCCTGCAAAAGTTCATCTTCCAATTGTTTTCTTTCTTTGATCTTGTCTCCAATGGTGTTCTGGCTATCTGTAAGTTTTTCCTCCAGATCTTCAAGTTTATCCTTTAGAGATTTATTCTCTTCATTAATATTTTTGACCATTTGTCCTAGATCACTAGTAGAACAATCTTTCAGATCTTTCCTTAGCCTTTTGATAAGTATTTGAGAGCCATCATTTTTCAATCTTAGTTTTTCATTTTCTTTCTCTGATCTGTCAAGATCTTCAAGGGCTACTTCAAGATTCTTTTTTAAATGTTTTGCTTCAGCTGAGTCCATGATCTCCTCAAGTGGTTAAAATTTCTTTCAGAGGACTAGAGCTCTGATACCAATTTTTAGAAACACTGAGGGGGGGGGTGAATCAGTGTTTATTAATAAATTATATTTCAGCCAATTAAACATATATCAAGTGTGCATCCAAAGAAATACAACACAGGAACACATAACACAAGATATGATTACTTTGAACCTTGATCAGAGGAAAACTCCGGTGGGGATTACTACCCACAAAAATATTGTACTAGGTATAATGAACCTGTTAAAGTTCCTTTGCCCTGTTAGAAGCAGTCTTTACAAATTGAGTACAATGACCTGGTTAAGGGTCGGACCATGTTAGGAGTCTTTTACAAAAAAACCTGTTAGGGGTGTATGGCTCACTACCTAGACTCACTGCCCAAATAATATGAAGGCTACAACCCTCTGAATGTTGATATGCACTATATCAAAAATGAACTGTTGTAGTGACACTATTGTCTGATCAGTTTGGTGTATGTGTGGATGCTCTTACTCCTTCAAAGAGCTATATCATCTTCTAACTTCATTATATTGTCCTTCTATAACTTATTCTTACATAATAATTGACTTCTCTTACTCACTGTAATATAACAATACATTACATACTTATATCTTTACAAATGAATAGGCGCGACCAAAAACACAATACTTAGTCAACCTCTAAACAAAATATACAATGCTTCTGAACAACTCGGCTCAAGTGTGTTTACAACAACATTAATTACATCATAAAAAACTTATAACTAAAGGCGTTTAGCATTATCATCACAAAATAATACACGCTGATCAAAATAGTAGTCAGCTTCTGTGCTCTGTATTCTGGACTATTTCTTGGACTGTAGTGTACTAATCTGTCTGTATCTTTTCCATACTAATGTTCTATACCTTGCACCTTTGGATATAGCATCTATGTACATCTTGGAGTATATACCTAAGTACGCATGCTCTGGTGTTCTCTCTAACGTGTGCGCTAATATGTTGATCATTGTATCTCTCTGTCTGTCCTATTTTCTGTACGTAGTCATTTTATCTCCTAAGTTATCTTTGACAGAAACTTAGTATGACTTTGTTGCCATGATTGACAACACAAAATAAGCCATGATTCCTTAGGAAGTCAACTTTCCAATAGTTACTATGTTTAAAAAATGCGTATGAAAAAATAAATTATATAGGACATTGCATATCCATGGAATGTTTATCTTTCACCTGAATGCTTAATGAATAGTGTAAATAATGACATAATTTTAGTAAATTATAATTTACATGGATGCATGTTAAAATTATAGGATTGATGGTAAGATTATACATGTAACTTAATGTTAAGAGTAAAGGAATGAATTGAAAACTTATATTAGTCAATCAATGCCTTAATGGGTAAATTAATAGATTAGATTATGTTTCTTTAATAGTGGTGTTAGGGATCCTGAGAGGAATTAGATTAGTTGTACCATTTCATTGAAAAAAAAAATTTCATCTCTTAGTAGTTAGTTGGCTTGTCCTCTTAGGTTCCCTAGCGGGGCATGACATCTTAGTATCAGAGCCCTACGTTTCCACACTAGGAACTCTGGGACTCATAGCTCACTTATGCATAACATTGAATATTTTATCTTTGTCTCATTTGTTTTCATCTGTATGCCAAAAAAATTTGAATATGAGGAAATGAAGGCTTTGTTTCTTGTATTTATGATACATTGTCTTATAAAGGTACACCAATTCCTCTATGATTGAGTTATATTATAACTTATGATTTGCATTCTGATATTAATGATGTGTTACAAGGATTCTTTCTATAAATAGAATGTTGAGGAAATCCTTAGACTTGTGTGTGTCATCATCTTGTTGATAAATGACATTGTTATCCCTAGGAAAACCAAAATTAAAAAGGACACTTGATGTTTTAATTGTCATGGTAGGTAATATTATCCCTTGACCCTACCTATAATAAATTTTATTGGAAATGTTGTGCATTCTATCTTCTTATAAATGACCAGTTGACTTCCTTCTTAGAAATGAATTTCTTCGTCACCCTTAATATGAAGAAATAAATGATTGTGGTAGTACTTGATAGGACTGAAATGGTATTAATTAAAGTTCATGGCTAATAATTTGTACCTTGGAAAGATTTGAAAATAAATAAAAAAATTTGGTGTCGTGTCTCGGTTTAAAATTTGAAAATGAATTCTTCTTTTATTCTTGGAAAAAGATGAAAGATAGTGGTAGCATAGATCATTGTGGGAAAGGAGAAACTAGGACACATGAGTGAATAAGGTTATATAATAACAGTTTGAATGATCTCTCTCTTTCCCCTCTCCTGTGACTTCTTGAAGTAGGAACTTGAAATGTAAGGAATCAATAATTTATTTCCATGTGTATTTCTCTCTGTCTCTCTCTTCCCTCTTAAGAAATGAGTTTTGAAGGACTAACATTGTTTAGAAAAGGTAATAATATATTAGGAAAAATTGTAAATGCTTAATTAGGAAACCTTGGGTGAAGGACTTACGTCCCCAAGATCTTATCATAGGCTATAATTCACATTTGCATATTGGAAGAATAATTTTATCCCTGTTGTGGTAAGAAGCTATATTATTTATGCATGGCATGTTAATTTGCATAGTAAATGGGTTAAGCTAACAATCAAGAAAGTCTAGGGTAGAGTATGTACGACAATGGGCTATCTATTCTAAAGATGGAAGTTGTTTTAATAAATATATGTCTTTCTAGATGCCTAGTGAGTGGTTAAGATCCTAGATGAGTTATATGGAAACAAATTCAAGTTACATATACATTGTGATCAACACCTTTGTAGTAATTAACAACACTGAGTGATTGATTGACTATGAATAAGAAGTTACTGTGACAAATAAATGCTATAAGAATATTTTAATGTATGTTACTCAATTTCTACTTGTATACAAGATTATCTCAAAAGGTTAAAGGGTATAAGGGTAATATTACAAATAGGTAAAGGGTAGAAACTCAAGTTAAGCACATTGGTTAATTTAATTGTTTTGGTTATGAAGGTAAGAGTAGGAATCATGTGCTTTTTCCTCTCTTGATGGGTCTATAATAATTATAAAATAGGGAACTTGAAAGAACTCTTGTACATTGTTGTTTGACATTAATTAAATGCTATATGGAAAGTGCTTGACATGAAAATTTGGGAAATTGATTAGATCTCCTCTAGGGGTGTGAATGCATTTTGGAAATCAAACCCTACAATTATTATGAAAGATGTCTTAGAAAATATAAATTGTAAATGTGTATGTGTCCTAAGTATTGAAAGTATATTTACATCTTGATGAAAAAGAATATTATTTGCTTGCTAAAAGAGGTTGTTTTATGTCTTCTAAAATATTTCTTATAAAATTGTGCTTTATCGCAAAAGGTAAGTGTATGGATTGTTTTAGTTTCATGATTAAAAAGCTAAGTAACAATTGTTTGTTGTATTCCCTTCATGAAAATAATAAATATAAGTGTTATATACCTCTTTTTGGTTGTCATGCATAGTTTGTAAGGAACGCAAATTTTAGAACCCTATTTGAAATAAAGTTCCATATGTTGTATTGTGTAGGATTAGATTGTGTCTCAAAAATAGAAAAGTTATCAGAAATTCCTCCTTTTATGTTGGCTACCATAGATAGGAAAATTTTATATTGTGTAAGGAAGCGACAATTTTTATTGGTAGAACACACATTTTTCTAATACACTGATGTTGATAAAATAGGAATACTTTGGATTTTCAAGTTGATAAAAGTAATTTTGAAGTAATACTCTAATTTTAGTATCTGTTGACAAACTTAATACATAAAGTGAAAGAATCAGATAGGTAATTATTTTGAAAGTCTCTTACCATTGGAACCGAGTTAATCTACACTATAATTGTAATAAGATTTATCAACACTCTTAATTAGAGAAGTATGCATATAGTCATTAAAGTGGGTACTAGAGTAGTAATATTGCAATTCTATTTGATAACAGTTTACAACTTACGTGTATAGTTCATTTTACCTCTTCCAACTTCCAGGAGTAAGTCGAATCTAAGGGAGGGAGGATGTAATACCCCTCTAACCCTAATACAGGTTTTTGAATGAAGTAAGATCTTTAAATGTTTCCTTATAGCTTAATACTTGTTTTCTTGTAAGTTGTTTATAATGATTTCATCGGCTTGTACCTGAGAATTCTAATATCAAACATATTGTTTGAAGGTATCATTTATATATGTTTTTTTCTCCATGTATGTATAAAGAACCTTCAATACCTTTTTGAACACAGTTAGAATGTTATGTGATGTGTTGGATGGATATAGATATATTCTTCTATTAAAGTTACTTTTGATGAATCTTGTATGTCACATAGTGATTTAGGACATTTATTATGATTATGATGAGTTATTATTAGTATAGATTATTGACTAACCCAATGCTCAAGATTCTAACCCTCATGTTACATTCTTTGTGTGTGAGTGTGTGTGCCTATATACATGACGTGTCTTCATGATTCGGGATGAAGTCGTAGTTACTCACATGGATGATGTCCACATGATGTATCAATCCTGATCATCTGTCTGCAATTTCTTCTTTAATATGTACATCAATGCACATGTATTTCTTCTCGGTGATGCAGGCTTGCAGGTACCAGACATCAACTTCACCTGGCTTCACAGGTCTGAGCATGCCTTAAAATCCTTGATTTTTGTTGTTGTTACGGAGACAGTACCAGCTCTCGCAAGACTAAGCCTAGCCCTGATCCTTGCTCCTGGGTTGGGTCTTTTTGGATTTTTCCTTTGATTATGGATTGATGTCTAATTTTGTTTGCTTGGGTTTTATTCATTGTGGATATTCATTTTAGTCCCTAGGACAAGGTGAATATTTTTTGTGGTTGGACTATCGGTTAGTAATAATTTGATGGTATTATGGAATTAAATGCATGGTAATAAGCTTGTCAAGTGTATTCATTAATGTATGTTTAATAATAATATTTGTGTGGATATATATACACATAGGCATATGGGTGCACACATATGCATATGTATATATTTATGGTTATATAAATATGTTTATATTAATGTGTTAATATGTGTGTTTGTGTGTTTATGTATTTATTTATTTATGTGCCTTTTTATTTTTTAACTATTATGTGAAATTATAATTTGATCTATAATTATTCCTTTAAAAGAGGAAAGTAACTAATCTTCATCTAAGGTGAAAGCAAGAATAAAATAAAAGAATTTACCTAAGCATGAAATTAAAACATAAAGTAACAAAGGTGGTAATTTAACTAAAAACATTCTCGGGAAAATATCTACACATTAATTTATCTAAAGACTATTAATGTCCAAATTAATAACCAGAAGATAGTTGTGGATGGTTGCATCGGTTGAAAATTCCCATGCAACCAATCCCGCAACATATTTATTGAAGGAGATGTAGAGAAGTAGAAAGGGAGGGAGAGAATGGAGAGATTATATATAGAGAACTATATATCAGAAACTATTAGAAAGGTTATTGGCCGAAGCATTTGGAGGATATCTTGTTGGTTGGAAAGGCTTGAGGAGAATAGGCTTGGCTGGAGTGGAATTGGAATTGCTTCAAAGGTTTCTCTAAAGGACTCCAGGTAGGCTCTACCCGGAAAGAGAATCATGTTCATGTGATTGCAATGTTTTGATGTGGTTGTTTTACTGTATGCTATAGTTGCATGATCAATGGAAATATTTTATGAATATTTTTGATATTATGTTGTCTGGTATGAATTATATAATGTATACCTTGTGATGAATAATGTTTATTAATTTTCATTTATCTATCCCTCCTTGTGGTTTATCACCTTAGAATGTATTGATGTTGTGCAGACTTCCATCTTGATTAGAATAATGTCTTCTAGTGGTCACCTTTCTGCACCTTGCACCTATGGGCAGGAACTAAGAAGGTTTACCAAAAAGGTAGATGGGTTTGAGCAATTTTTTTGGAAGGAGAACTGAGGGATCTCAACTGGGTATCTCTCCAATTTTTCTTTCCAAGCCTCCATCTTATCCAGTTTTACCTAGAAGGTCAAATATGGAGGTTGTTTTCTGGAGTGCACATAGTCCTGACCACCTACGCAAAATTGGGCACCATCTAAATAGGATGTGTGACCACATATGTAGAAGCCCCACCTGCATAGGTTTTACCACTTGTGTAGCTTAGGTCACCACCTTAGCAGTTAAGGGTTCCACCTATGCAAGACTCTTCCAGTTTGATTTTTAGGATTTCTGAAAGGGTTTAGGGTTTGGTTCTGACCTGGCGTTGGCCCTAGAAGTTATTCAACTTGTATAATTATTTATTTTCATGTTTTATCATGTTTATGATCAATTGGAAACTAATCGTAAGTTTTGGATATTTTGGGAACCCTGATGAGGGTTAGGGTGGTCTCCGTCTGATTTTAGCCTTAAGGTGAAACATAAAACGTAACATTTAAGTATAAGCTACATACTTTTAATTCCTTATAATTTATGTTAAATTTTATGTAATACCTTATAGGATTTTTGAGAGTGTTTTTAGCCTCCTAGGAGTTTAAATAAAGATTCTAGATTTTGAAGGTTTTAGGAAATTTTAGACTTAGCCAAATTTCAGGAATCAACATGTTTTCTTTAATATGATCTTGTTAAGATGTTTTGTGGTTTGAGTTGGTACCAAAAGGCACTATTTATATGGTTTTGTAGAATAATTTATGTTTGGTACATTTTTATGTCTTCTTATGCGTTATCTACCATCTAGAATGTCAGATTAGGGTTTAGGATTGTCTGCTAGACTAGGGTCATTTAGAGATCCCCTAAACCTAATCCTAGGTTGCTATGATGTTATAATTTATGTTTTTATGAGTTTCATGATGTTATTGTGATGTTGAGAATCCCTTTTGATGCATTTGATGCAATGTGGTTGTGTATTAACTATCTATGTACTCAATTGCGATTTAGGGTTGCCCAAAGGATTCAGGACAACTAGTGCTTTCCTAAACTCAATTGTTTGATGTTGTAAACACTTGTGTACCTATCGTACTTATATTTATTTTCATTTATGATGTTTTTTATATTTAGGGAACCTAAGAACACTAGGTGAGTGGCTCACAGTGTGGGGTCAGGGCCCTAAGTGGCTAGTACCATGGTAACCCACTAGTGATTTCTTTAATCAAGTGATAACATTAATAAATTATGGGAAGGGTAATACACATTAACTAAGATAAGCCTCACCCATTCTGGTAGTGCTATTATTGGCTATGAATGAGAGTGGGAGGATTTTCTATTGTGATATCACAATCAAACAGTCTCATCTATATGAGAGATGTTTGGTTTCGCATGTGCCTACTTGACGGCCAGGGCCCAGAGTGGGTGACCAGGGTAACTCAAGGGGTGAGGTCTATGCAATGACACTCACCTAGTGTGTCTTAGAGTTCCTACCAATCAGGTTTTCATCCTTTTTTTCCTTGTGATTTTCTTGTGTTTTTAGTTGTGTTATGTTTTGGGAAGGGCTGTCATCAACTTAGGGGTATCCTAGTTGTTACCTTCTTGCATGGACCTTGGTCTTTGTCTCCTAGCATGGGGGAGTAGACTCTTTTTGGATCCATTTGGTTGGGTGGTTAGTCTTTATTATATCGAGGTAATGTTCATGGTCAGATGGATTTTCTTGGCTCTTGTTCCTTCTGGATTATCAATTTTGAAGACTTCTTATTGTATATGTAAATATGTGCTTATGCATGTGCATTCTTGTAAAGAAAATATCTTGTAAATCATTGGATCTGATGATATGATGTATATCAATGTAATTCAAATCAAAGTATAAGGGAATGGGTAGATCTAGGAAAAAGGAAAGGGAAAATATTATATGTTATCAATATGAAAAGATAATTGTTTAGGGTATTTATTCATGTATCTTTTATTACTTTTGGTATCCAGGAAATAATCTTTGACTTAGTATGAAATAATGTATTTATGAATGAATGTGTTATCTCTTGATGTGTGTTTGTGGAAAACTATTATGAGTCAATGAATCTATGAATAAATAGCTATAGAATTTAATATTGGATTATGATTACTATGTTTCACAAATGCGTATGAAATAATAAAGTATATAGGACATTGCATATCCATGGAATGTTTATCTTTCACTTGAATGCTTAATGAATAGTGTAAATAATGACATAAGTTTAGTAAAGGATAATTCACATGGATGCATGTTAAAATATTAGGATTGATGGTAAGATTATATATGTAACTTAATGTTAAGAGTAAAGGAATGAATTGTAAACTTATATTAGTCAATCAATGCATTAATGGGTAAATGAATAGATTAGATTATGTTTATTTAATAGCGATGTTAGGAAACCTAAGAGGACTTAGATTAGTTGTAACATTTCATTGAAAATAAAATTTCTCAGCTCTTAGTATTTTTTTGGCTTGTCCTCTTGGGTTCCCTGGTGGGGCATGACACACATATTCCATGCAAAGCATGACAGGCTCCCAACTAAGTGCACCCATGGTCACTAGTAGGCCTCCACCCTCGGCCTTATTGCCTAGAAAATCAAGCTCTCATGCTATGCCTTCTATCCCACCAACAAGAAGAAACCTTTTTTCCACCATGTCATTACTGCAGTTAATCGCTACTAGCCTTGGGGTCAACACATCATTCCCACAGGAATCCATCTCTGTAGGTCTAACTTTCAGTCAATGCCCACCCAAGGTTACTCCTTTTCTCACCCAACAAAATTAACCCTAGCTTCAACAACAACAACATCCCTAACGCCAACAACAAACACAACACAACCAACCTTTGGCTACTCACGTGCCCCTATTTTAGAATCATGTGTTGGGAAATCAATATCAAGTCCCAAGGATGAGGTCCTATGTTCCCACTCAAGGTACACAGAGGCACAACCTCATACCTACTACAACACAGAGGTACAATGTCACACATCATCATCAGTCTCAAACAGACAAGCTGATCCAACAAGTGAAAAACCTTCAAACCCAAATGATGGATATGAAAAATCAAGGGAAAACTAAATCCTACACCATAGAGGATTTATAACCATACCCCTTTGGTCACTCTCTTAACATGTATCCATTCCCAAATTACATCTTGGTACCAAAATTTGACAAATATATGGGCAATACCAACCCTATTGAGTATATCTAAGAATTATTTTCTAGTTGCGCCGAAGTCACACATAATGAGAAATACTTAATGTGACTATTCCCACAAAGCTTAGCCAGACCAGCAATGGAATGGTTCTCACATCTACCTCGTGGAATTCTATCTTGGGGCAAGTTGGCCAAAAATTTCATCGCTCACTTCCATCATAACATTGAGCACAAGGTCAGTATCAAGGACCTTTGTGATATCAAATGAAAGGAGGGAGATTCTTTTGTAAAATTACTACAAAGGTGGAGGAATACTACAAACCTAATATTGTATGATGTACCCGATCAAGACTTTATAGTCATGTTCATTGACAATTTGATTCTAGACATGTCATTTACAACAGAATCGCATTTAGCTCCAAATTTTACACAACTCATCAAATGAGGAGTTCATTGTGAGTAGAACTTGGTCAAATGAGGTGTCCTTGCAGATCCTACCCAAACAAATACAAACAAGACTACAACAGACAAAGCTAAGTGGTGGAATAAAAACAAAAATGTCACCAGCGATGGTGTCATTGATGTGAAAACAGTCAACTATGCACAACCCAAAATGTCACTGCAAGGTGCACCTAGGGCCAACCAAAAACCTACGGTGCCCACTCCACAAGCATACACTCAAACTCAACCTCCCCCTATCCAAGCATTCATTGTGTCAAATAGTCAACAACAAGCTCAACACAAACCACGGTTTTAGTTCTAACAATGAGACTTCACACCATTAGGAGAGTCGATAGAATCATCTTTACGAAAGTAGATACAATCCAACAATATCACTCTCCTAGAAATCAAGGAATATGAGCACGGTGTGATTAAACCAAGGTGGTACAATAACAATGATTTCTGTGAGTTTCATCAAGTGAAGGGACATAAGAAACCCAACTATTACCGATTGAAATATGCCATCAAAGATCTGATTGACACATGCTTCATCGATGTAAACCATACCCAAATCAAAGGAACAACTAATCATATGATATTCAATGTCACATTTCATGATCATAATAAAGGGAAAACCTTCGGGTCAGGTGGACAGTCAAAATAGGTCAACTACACTTATGCCAATAGTGATAACACTACCAATTGCCTAAATCCTTCAGTTATCCATGTGGCTATGATCACTATCAGAGACCAAGGTAACAAATGTGATGCAACCATGCATCGTACAAGAGTTTTCTTGAAAGGAGAACCTTCCTTTTCTTCTACACCAGTCAACTTGTAAGCAACCTCAAATCTACAGACAAGCCTAGTGGATCAGCTAAAACACACGCCTGCCCAAATCTCCATGTTTGACCTCTTGCACATATCTTCATAGCATAAACAAGCACTTGACCAAGCCCTTCAAAAAGTAGTTTTCCCAAGGGACATAACCATTGAGAGCTTCCAAATGATGGTTAACCATATAGAAGCCAACAAACATGCAACATTCAAAAACCGTGATGTGTCACTGCACAAACCCTTACATAATGATCCCTTGCTCTTACTTGTCCAAGTCCACAAAAGCACAATCCGTAGAGTCCTTGATGATGGTGGGGTTGGATTAAACATTTGTAATTTGAAGTTAATCAAGAAATTAGGCTACTCATAGTCCAGTATTGATGTAAAAAGGAGGATCAATATCAGAGCCTACAATGAAGAGGAAAGATCCTCCAAAGGTATTATCATTCTACCTATCCAGATTGGTCTAGTTTTCAAGAACACTACCTTCCAGATCCGAGACCTAGAGTTGGGATATAACATTTTACTAGGGAGACCATGGATACATGAGATGCAAGATGTACCTTCAACATATCATTAGTGCATCAAATTCCCACACCAAGGGGAAGAAATCATCATTGAGGGAGATCCAAACCCTTTCCAATACTGTAATGAAGTCCAAACTAGCACTGACAACCAAGTTCCCTTGAACCAAGAGGTAGGTATCCTATCCACATCAAACTCAATTCGCAAAGATATCATAATAAAAGTGAGAAAAATATCCATTACTGACAAGGGATGTGGTGAATATAGCTATGAGGAAGCTTTCAGTATCACAAAAATTCCTCAGAGCCCAAGAACATATGGCATGCCACAACCAGTTATTACAACTGAAACCCCATATCTTTTTCTATTCAGGTGTCCACCCACAACCTTTGTCAGATCGGGAGACATTGCAGAAGAAAACCCATTTGATCCAGATATCAATACATGGTTGTACCAAGATCCACAAGAGACACTTCAACAACCCCTACCAATATCAAACTATTGAACTAGATATAAAATTCTATAAATATTTGAGTATGATGGTACAACTGGTCTGGGGGAAAGACAACACGGCTTAATGGAATTGTCTCTCCCACTAACCCAAAGAAATAAGAGAGGATTAGGCTATGTGGTGTAGGGAACCTCCTGAAAGTTCCTCATTTCTTTCTTTTGTGTTTGTAATAAGGTGCATCCTTGAGATCACCCTTTTGTGTGTGTGGTTATGTGGGTCTATGATGTAAGGTAAAGGACCTATGGTGAAGTTATAAACCTAGGTTCCTGAAACTAGAGTTAGACCATGTTGTATTGTGATTTTAATGTTTGGTTAGAAGTTATGTTTTAAGTCCTTAGTTAGGTTCTTGTTTTTTTTTAACCTCTCCCACATCATTGAGGTTTGGTAAGCTTAACATTCTCCAAAAATAGAAACTTTCTTTTGTGTTTCTAAAAATTTCTCTTTTTGCAAATGTTGCATGAGCAACTTTAGCAAAATGTTGCTCGAAGAATGATAAATTCTTTGTAACTGACCTCACCCACTTTCTAAAGCATCTAAAATGCATAGATGATGCTATTAGGAGAGATGATGCTTTCCATGAAGGTCAGAACACACTATGTATGAGGCTTGATGTTCAGAGGAGGAAATAGAAGAGTGTTTTGAGTCATTTTTGCATTGTACGACCTGGTATGGATTCATCTTGAGGATCTAGTTGTAGAAGTTTGTAATTATTTGAGTTTATTGAACATTCCAGTTGGTTTGAAGTGTTTTTGTTAAGTCATTGAAAAGTTATAGATTTTACTTGGTCACTGCCTGAGAAACTAAGGCTTACTGGGTCAGTGACAAATATGTGATCCTAACTTGAGATTTATCAAGTGGATCTGCTTGACCACTTAGAAAATACAAGTTAGGATCATGGTCTTGAATAATCCTAAAGCTTAGGAACTCACTCTTAGTCCTCTTATTTATGAGAGAAATCCCTAGGCTAATTATCCCTATGTAATTAGCCTTGCTTTTTGGTACAGTCACATGTATGTGTAATATGTGTTTAGAATGATCAATCCAAGGATGGTTATAGAATAATTTGGGGTAAGGGAATCCTTCTAAAGCTCTGAATTTACTCCATGAACCCATCTTTGACCACTTACTTAACAAACCAAGCCTAATCTACCAAATTAGGTCTGTGTGCTTTGTGAGAGTTCAGGAGTGTAGGAGTGGAGTGATGTGCTAAGGCTTTGGGGGATTTACAAAATGCATAAAGGGTGTCTAGAAACCTAATCAAATCCATTAGATCCTTCTACAATTGAAAGTTGAGTCCCAAAAAACCTTTGGTTAGGGCTATAAGGAATCCTAGCTCATTTAGGGTTTGACTACCCTAGGGTCTCCAAGACCAAAAATAGTGGTGGATTCTTGACTCTTGGGATCTATTTGAAGTCTTCAATCACTTAGGACATGAGTCCTAAGTTTTTGGTGAAGGTTTGTCCCATTTGTTTGGTTTAGTGAAAGTATCCCTAAAGGAGAAATTGTAGAGTTCTACAACTATATTTGGAAAGCCTATAAAGGATAAGGGGAGAATCTTGAACTCTTGGACAAGTCAGGAAGTATCCTTAGAAGAAATTTGAGGAGTTGGAATGATTAAGAAAGAAGCTTGGAGGAGTGAATAGGAGTTGGAACCCATCAAGGCTTTCTTGTAGTGCACTCTGCATCACTATGGGTAACAAAGAACTAGTCCTATCACTTGAAACATACAAGTTGATCAAGAAAAAATAGCAGAGCTACATTGGGGGAAAAACTCAGAACACATCTTGATAAGAAAAATACTACAACAGTTGTTTCCCGCCAAAGTGGGAAGCTCTCATTCCTGATTAAACCTCAACCAAGAAATTGATGATAATGAGGGAAGTGAGACATACGATGAGCGTTCTAGCAAAAATGACTCCCATGAGTACGAGTGGAGATCCCTTCATGACTCTGAACCTTCAATCCTAGACAATTCCCCTTAGTAAGCCACCACCATACACCTTGACGATCTGTTTTACCAATTAACCATAGACGACCAACCTTGTATCGATAAACATATCGATAGCAATTCCTTAGGTGGTGCGTCCACATCATAGTGTAGGTTTTTCAGAACCATCTCCGTAGTCCCCTTCAACCAAAAATATTCAACCCAACATGAGGGCCTATGTATTGACACCCAAAACTAATAGAGTGGGATCAACAAGGACTGCCTGATATGGATATCTTTGAGAATGATGAGGCTATCGTAGATTTCATGGGACTTAGAGAGGGAATGCCATCAGGAGACCATAAAGAAGGTTTCACCATCAAACTTGATAGATCAACATAATTTGGGGAGGAAGGCCCTCTTTCCTATCATCAAAAACAATTGAACAAGAAAAAATAATCATTAGTAAGTGAAAACTGAAAGGCGCTTACTAACACAAAAAATGATAAAAAGACAAAACAAAACATATCTTCTAGTAAAAACCTCACTGAGGCACTAGAAGATGGAAAGCATGAACTCCTCCCCTTGACAAAGGAAAAGTTGGCATTATTAGTAGAAGAAATGGAAGAAGTCAACTTGGGTGATGAAAAGAACCCACAGAACATCTACTTAGAAAAATCACTCACCCCAGAGGAGAGAGAATAGTTCATCAGTTTGTTTAAGGAAAGGAAGATCAATTTTGCATGGTCCTACTTGGACATGCCAGGATTAGATCTAGAGCTTGTGCTACATCATATCCCATTGCTACCCAATGCCAAAACCATCAAACAAAAGATGAGAAATATGTATCCCCATGTTGCATTACTAGTCAAGGCAGAATTGAAAAAGCTCCTAGATGCTAAGTTCATAAGACTGATCCCATACGCAGACTAGATATCCAATTTGGTACCAGTGATGAAGCATAGTGGTCAGATTCAAATTTGCATAGATTTTAGAGATGTTAACAAAGATTGTCCCAAGGATGACTTTCCTTTGCCTAACATCGATATGATAGTAGATCTAATAGTAGGACATCAAATTATATCACTCATGGATGGATTTTTAGGGTATAATCAAATAAGGATTACGCCAGAGGACCAACATAAAATGGCTTTCACATGTCCTTAGGGCACTTATTGCTGTAATGTTATGTCGTTTGGTCTAAAAAATGCAGGAGCAATGTATCAAAGGGCCATGACAACCATCTTCCATGACCTCATCCACAATACAATGGAGGACTATGTTGATGATTTAATTTCAAAGTCAACACTTAGAAAAGATCATCTACAAGTACTTGGACCCATAGTCGATAGAATACAGGAATACAAGGTCTGTTTAAATCGAAAGAAATGTGCATTCGGGGTCACAGTATGGAAGCTCTTGGGATTTATTGTGTCCCATCCAGGCATAGAGGTTGACCCAAAAAAAGTCAAAGAAATATTGGACATGCCTCCACCAACCAACCTAAGGAAACTAAGGGGTTTACAGGGAAGTCTCCAATCAATCAGGCAATTGATAGCTTAACTAGAGGACAAGTTCCAACCATTTCAGAATCTACTACACAAAGACGTAAATTTTATGTGGATAGAACAGTGCAAAGAAGTGTTCCAAATATTCAAGGACTATCTACTCAAGTCTCCCATATTGGTGCCACCAGTTCAAGGGTGACCACTACTTCTATACATCTCAGCAACTAAAATAGCCTTAGGAGTGCTCCTATCATAGCATGACAACCAATGTAAGGAGAGATCCATCTACTATCTCAATAGGACCTTAGTAGGATATGAGCTCAACTACATGCCAATTGAAAAGTCATGCTTAGCGGTGGTCTTTTCTTCTTAGAAGCTAAGGAATTACATGATGAGCCACCAAACTAAGCTCATAGCACACATTGATCCTTTAAAGTATCTACTAAGAAAATTAGCACTCACCAGACGCCTTTCAAAGTGGGTAATGATCTTAAGAAAGTTTGACATTGAGTACATAGACAGAAAATTCATCAAAGTGCAAGTGATTGCGGATCAATTAGTAGAGACACCTATTCAAGATCATCAGTATATCCTATCTAACTTTTTAGAAGACTATATTCTTACACTACAACCGGCTATAGAGATGTGGAAACTATACTTTGATGGGTCATGCACAAAACATGGTGCAGGAGAAGGGATAGTACTTGTCACTCCAAACAATGATGCAGTACCCAAATCTTTCAGACTCAACTTCTCATGCACCAACAACATAGCCAAATACGAAGCTCTCATCATCTGAGTAAAGACAACAATTCAATGGAGAATCAAGAACCTTAAGGTCTACGAAGATTCACAGTTGGTCATTAGCCAAGTTAACAATGACTATATGAAAAATGATGAGAAGCTAATACCATATAAAGAACAGATGGACAGGTTGCGCACTAAGCTCCAATACATATTTTTCAAGAAAATACCAAGGGCTAAAAACAAAGCTACACTGATTAATATTATAGGAAATGAAACCAAATTCTAGTTTCTAGTGGAGAAACTTAGAATGCCATCACATCAGGCACCAATCAGAGAATCAACATGTGTCCTTGTTGGTCCTGAAACCCCATGGTACCATGATGTGTATAATTACCCCCAAACTAGTGTCTTACCTCACAACTTATTTAGGAACCAGAAAAAATCCCTCATCTGCCAAGCCTCTAGGTACACCATTGCATCTACTCTATATAGACGAAGTCTAGACAAAATTCTATTACAATGTCTCACTTCCATAGAATCCTAGAGGGCTATGTACGAGGTATATGAAGGAATTTTTGGAACCCACAGAGGTGGCAACAAATTAGTTAAAAAGATTATCTGCATGGGATACTACTGGACAATAGTAGAGATAGATGCACGCAAGTATGTACAAAGGTGTAGGCAATGTCATATTCATGGAGACCTCATCCATGCATCAACCCATGAACTAAATCCTTTCACTTCACCATTACCATTTTCTATGTGGGGATTTGACCTAGTGGGAAAGATTACACCATCTTCAACTAATAGACATAAATATATTATATCAGCAACAAATTACTTCACTAAGTGGGTGGAATCAATTCCCCTCACTTACATAACTGGAAAGTAGATCTCAATGTTCATACTCAACCATATCATCTGTCGGTATGGAATTCCTCAAACCATCCGAACAAATCACGGTACACCTTTCCAAAACAAAGATGTTGAAGAGCTATGTGAATATTTCCAAATCAAATACGAGTTCTCTTCATTCTATTATCCTCAAGGGAATGACCAATATGAAGTGACAACAAGACCATTTTGAAAATCTTGAAGAAAATAGTTAATGAATCAGGGCGAGACTGGTATTTACAACTTAGTCCCACATTATGGGTATACAAAAATAGCATTAGAAAACCTATAGGAGCCACTCATTTCTCCCTAGTATATGGATCAAAGGTGGTCCTACCCCTCGAAGTGGAAATCCCATCCCTAAGGATATCATTTAAGAACCTGATTTCAGATGAAGGCTACAGAGTAGCAAGGCTCAGTGAATTGGAACTACCAAACAAAAGAATACAAAATGCATTCAACCACTTACAAGGCTATTTGAATTTCCTTATAAGTAATTATCACAAGAAGGTGAGGCCATGAAAATTTGAGGTAGGAGACCCAATCCTCATAGAAAATCAAAAGAACCAAGTAGAGTGAGCCAAACTAGGAAAGTTTGAGCCTAATTGGCTAGGACCATATGTCATTGTAAAATCTACCCAAAGTGGGGCATACAAACTAGAAACAACAGAAGGAGATTAGATCCCTGGATAAATAAACAACATGCACCTCAAAAGGTTCTATGCTTAAGGTCTCAATGGTTAAGGCAACTATCTACATATCCATAAAATACCAAAAAAAATCAAAAAATACAAAATGTTACCTTGGTGAAAACCTGGCAAACAGGCGCCTTGGAGACAACAAAAAAATCAAAAAGAAAAAAAGTAAAGAGAAACAAAATCGCTCTCTCAATGAAAACCTGGCAAACAGACGCTATTGAGTAGGTACCTTGGTGAAAACCTAGCAAACAGGTGTCGAGTGTTCAAATCCAGCTTCACCATCAATGAACTCCAAGATCAAAAGCTTGAGTACACTTCAAATGCAAAACTGACTACCCAAGCTATATCCAGAAGCACAATCCCCTCTGAGAATCAATACTTATCCATGGTTAGTACTGGTCCACCAGACTAGGGGTGATTCTAAATGTCCTATAAAATCCCAAAAAATCAGAAAACTCATCAAAAATTCTAAAATATCAAAATATCCTGAAAGAATCAATCTTCATAAAAAATAATCAAAAAAAATTTGAAAAATCTCAAGAAATAAAGCCAACTCGGTTAAAAACAAAGCAAAGGATGATCACGCCAAGTGAGTCAATGTCAAAACCATGAGCTTTGCAAATTGGCATTGGGCCCATATGACATAGCTTTATCAATCTATCAAATCTATCAACAATCAAATCAGTGACCAAGCCAATCTATCAAATGTCACAACCATGAGCTTTGTGAATCAGCATTGGGCCCATTTGACATAGCTTGATCAACCACCAAAAATGATCAAAATCGTATCAATCATCTTACACAATGATGGATATGCTCAAAAATAGATAGGTCAGTCTTATATGAGTCATCTATTAACTGAAACTAGACATAATCAAAGCAATCAAGCCTATCAAGAGAGTCGATCCAATCAAGAGAACCAAACTGAATCAAGGAACAATAAAAAATGTTGACTAGGTCAGTCAATCGGTCAGATGTCAGTCTATATTTCATGGTTATGTTATTATGCTACTCTAGGATCCACAAAGTGAGGAGAGTAGCTATGATGGATCATGACTTATTTTCTTTGATTGTTGTCTGTTGAATGTTCACTTCGATTCTGGGGCCATGATGATTTAGGATAAATGCGGTAGGCACTGCCACTTATCTGGTAGCCACATAGTTCCACGATTTGAGCTTAACCCTGGGAAAGAATTGGACATTCCTTTTCTATTATCTACTTGTTTATTTACCAGTAGAATCATAGTGGCATGAAGATGGACTCTGGGTGCATTGGATTTCTATCTTGGTTTTTATGGGCTTTCTTCTAAAAATCAAGAGTTGACAATGTTATTCAGATGGACTCTGGGTACATTGGAATTCTATCTTGGTTTTTTGGTCTTTCTTTTCAAAATCAAGAGCTCACAGAGCTATCCAGATGGACTCTGGGTGCGTTGGAGTTCTATCTTGGCTTTATTTTTTCTTTTGTTCAGTTTATTTAGAGGGAAAAGTGGTATCCATATGGTCAATATCTGGGTTCTTTTGGCTCTCTTTCTTTTCAAACATGGAACATAGCTGAACCCAGATTGTCAATATTTGGGTGCATTAAGTTCTCTTTCTTTTCAATCCCTCTACTCTTCTAGTTATCAAGAGGTTGTAGTGGTATCCAGATGGTATGTGATCTGGATACATTGGACACTCTTTGGAATTTCACAAAAAAAGATGCAATGATGATAAAAATTGGAAACACAGTAGCGACTTGGGTCACCCATCCATTCTATCAATCATCAACCATCATTTCTATCAATTCATATCCATCAATCAATCCCAGAGAAACTTTTTCCACTTTCTTCTAACTAACACATGCATTTACTCAGATATTTTGTGCATAGTAGACTGCATTCATTTATTGCATAAGAAAAATCCAAAACATGTGCATATTAGATCATATAATCAATGCATCCATCATCAAAAACATCATAACTAACATAGGAATGCACTCATCATCATCGTATAGTGATTCACATTTTCAAAAAATTAATGCTCATCTGACACATTTTCTATGCCTAATTTGTTGAGGGGGCATATAGTCCACCTGCAGTCACTGGGGCAAGCTGGGGTAGGATCAAATCTAAAAATTCTTTGACACAACATGATGAATCACATTGTATCAAAGAGGGGAAAATGTAGACACCCTAAAATAGATAGACTTGTGAATTGACATTAAAAACACTAATTTTCATCTATTAATTAATGGTTTTTTAATCATTAATTAATCATCTATTTTCTTCTAAATTCATTTCATCTATTAATTAATGGTTTTTTAATCATTAATTAATCAACTATTTTCTTCTAAATTTATTCCCCAAATCATCTAATCAAATTCCCAAAATAAATTAAATAATTAATTAATTACCATTAATTAATTAATTAAATTCAATTTCCTATAGTTAAAATTGAAAGATTTAAACTTACTAATTAAATTCTTCCAATTAAACTAATTTAATTTCATAAAATAAAGCAATTCTAAATAAAAAAGAATTCAATTATTCACATGTTTAAAACTTTAATTACATAAATGAACTAAATAATCAATTATGTTCAAAGAGATAATCCTTAATCAGATCACATGGGTTACTCCACCCATCTCTCCAGTTCACATTGGTAAATCCACCCATCTCTTCAGTTCACATGGGTAACTCCACCCACCTCTTCAGTTCTAAAAGGTAACTCAAAATTATCTCTCTAGTTAACCAAACTCTATCTCCTCTTTCATTTGAAGAGGTGGAGTTTACTAATGGCTTCTCCAGTTCCCTTTGATCTCAACCATTAATCTTACTATCTCTAGGATTGATCTCAACCATTCATCTCATTCTCAATTCATATATAGCAAACCCTTCATAACCCTTTGAAGGATCTAGGATTTCAAGCTTACGTGCGCCATTACTCTGTCAGATTAGTTCAAGCATCAAGCCTTCTTGCGATCATACATCCAAGATTTCAAGCTTACATGCACCATTACTCTGTTAGATCGGTTCAAGCATCAATCCTTCTTGTGATCATACATCTAGGATTTCAAGCTCATGTGCATCATTACTCTATCAGATTGGTTCTAGCATTCAATCCATCTTGCGATCACACACACACACACACACATTTCAATTATCAAATTCTTGACGCTCCTATCATAGATGTTGCCCACACCAATACTGAGCATCAAAAATAGTATTTTGGAAGGATTAGAGAGAGACAATAGAAGCTTCAAGCAATTGGGTTTGCATTCATTTATTTTCTTATAGATTTTATTGATACATTAAGTGATTCATTTTTAGTAGTTTTTGTATTGATTTCCCCATTACAAACCGGTGCTACTAACCCTTGTCATTGTAAAGAGAAGGAACCATGATCCATTGCATATAGTTTCTTTCCCTCATCTTCCTTTAGTATTAGGCACATTGATTAGAAGATTAATATTACCAGATCATCAAGGTCATGGAATCATTGTGGGTTGGGGTCAAATTATCGAGGATATGATCTCTTATCCACATAGATTTGATTGGGGTTCCTTCATTTTGGCGCAGTTGTATTATGAGTTACACCACATTTTTTACAAAGGTAGTGCCACATTGTCAACTGGAGCTATGCTACTTTAGTTATTTACATGGGAGCATATCCCTATTTCAAAGTTGATTGCTACTAGACAGAGAGATCCCAGATGGTCGTATGCATACTTTTATGATGGCATGGTTGTCCAGCTTTGGCTGGGCAAGTTAGATTATTGGATACGTATGCTCGCCAATATAGATCAGGTCATATGAAGACCATATCTAGGATGTGAGGCTTGGCATGAGGAAGATGATGATTTTCCTTACATGTTTGCACCATGATGGATGATAGGTCGATCACCAACAGTGAACGAGAGATTTTTCTGTTATAGAGTGTCTCAAAAGTATGAAAAAATTCAGGACATACCTCAAGGTTTAATATTGTATGCTCAAGTTCAGGCTTAGAGATCTATGTGGGGTACTCAAGTTGATTACCAGTATGCTTGTGATCAAATTGATAGATTAGGGTTTGTGCAGTGGGATATGCGTGAGCACATAGAAGTTGTTGGGATGTTGGCAGATTATGCACAGTGGTTTTCTCAACATAGGTTCCCACGGTTCACTGATCCTAGTGAGCCAATTCCCAATATGGATGATCCTTTTTATGATGATGATGGTGGTGGTGGTTGGCGAGGAGGTAGAAGAGTATAGAGAGTATATAGAGGTCCATGGGTTCTGAGAATTCCTCAGTGAGCTCGAGACAGAGGTAGAGGACATGTAGGCCCACAAATGAGGGTTGTTCATGTATGAGGTAGGGGAGGTGGTTACAGGATGAGACTAGTACAACCAGTACCAACAACAATATGGGGATAATGAAGACATAGAGTGGCTAGACAGGCTCAGATAGCTATTTCTAGATAGGTTCCTTTACAGGGATAGGCTCCTCCACGGAGATAGGTTCTTCCACTGATTGTTCCATAGGTACATATTGCACCACAGGTTCCTCTTGCACCACAGGCTCCATAGGTTCCACAAGCCATAGACACCTTGACCTAGAGGATGTCAGGACCTTACAGGTTGGGATGATAGCGATGAGTGGTTGGATTGATCAGGTTGTGAGCATGATGTAGAAATTCATGACTATGATGGCATAGAGGCTGAGTATAGCTAGTACTAGTTAGGTACCTCAGATAGATCCTAGCAGTTCAACAGGTAGAGGTATAGATGGTGAAGGCATTATATTTTTTCCATTAGTATATACAAGGAAAAACATGATCTACACCATCATTCTACACTACACTGACAGAAAGGGCACAACACTACCCGATGCTAAGGTTACCTGATCCTGCCAAGTACAAAGCATCCCAACAACACTATTCAGTGTTGCCCAATGACAAAAAGGATAAAGGAACCCAACGAGTAACAACAGTGAAACCTGACAAAACAGAAAAGATAGGAACTTGACAGATGAAGGGAACCCAACTATCAGTTCAACAAAGGAATGCCAACAAACTTTCAGTTCAACCTGACGACCAAGAACTGACAGTCAGTTACATCCCACAAAAAGTGGATCTGACTTTCCATCTCAGATAAAACACTGAAGTTGTATATTTAGCTTCTTGATTTGTTTTAAATCCATTATGTGTAGAGAAATAAATGTAATTATTATTTTTTTAATCAATTTAACTGTTTTAAAATATACAAACTAAAAGATCAAGGTCAAGTTGTATACCTTGGATCAAGAGTTAACATTGTAATGTGTGATTCTCGAATAGGTCAAATACTTGTATAAATAGATGCTCAATCTATTATGAACATGTTTTTTGATGATGATTGTATCCACTGAAAGAATCTAAGGATTAGACAAGAGAATTCATGAAGAAGGACAGAAAAGGATCAATTTAGTTTCAAGAACAGAACACAGGCTACAGACGAGTAGAGAAAAGGTATTAATCAATCACTATAGGTGATATTAATATTATGAAATTTTTAATGGATCTATGATCAGAAATTATAGATTGCATACAGTCAAGTCAAACACATTGTACTCAGTCTAACAAGTGTATTACACTTACGAAATCCTTTCAAGAAAGGTGGACCTAACAATCCTATTGTAAATCTCTTAATTGAGTGCACACTTAAATTAGTGTTGCTAAAGCTCTTAACAGAGTAGATCTTAATAGGTATCCATTTTAATACTCCTAATAGGATAGATCATAAGAAGTGATCAATTGTAAGCCTTTGTCGGCTCCCTTTTATTATGCAAATAGTGAAGTTTTTTGGGTGCCATCCCCACCGCAATTTTTACTTCCTAACAGGATTTTTCTATGATATCATATCTTGTGTTATGTGTTTATTACTTTCATGAATGTTTCTATGAATGTTGCAACCAATTAAAGATTATGAATTAATATTACATGCATAAGAAGAACATCAGAAATGGTCGGTAATACAATAAAGATTGATTACTAATGATGAAAGGTAAAAAATGTTAAAAGTTTTAGAGGTATTGATTCACCCCTCCCCTCTCAGTACTACTTCCCATTAATCCCAACAATTGGTATCAGAGCTAAGTCTCTTCTTGGAAATATTAAAGGCTTAAGAGAAAAGATCATACAATGGAGAAGTACAAACTTGATAAGAATATTGAGAATAAAAATCTTGAGATACAGATGTTCTATGAACAGTATAAAGAAGAAAGAATCAAGATGAGAGAGCTGTTCGATGAGAGAAAAGGTATGACAACTCGGAGCAATGAAAAATATTATCAAGAATAAGAGATTCTAGATTTCTTTGAATCTTCAGGATCAAATACAAGTAATGCATCAGATACATTAGAAGAGAACATCACAAATCTAAAGGAGATCAATCAACATCTGATAGAGAAAATAAAGATGTTGGAAATTGGTCAAGAGACCCAGATGGTAAGAATTATTGATGTGATGAGTTCTGCTAGACAAGATGAAACACAAAGAACACTAGCTATTAATGATAGAAGGAAGATTACAGAGAAGATACAAGAAAAGGAGTTATAAATTAAAAGACATTCTTAGCATTACCATTAGATTACAAATTGGATTATTCTTATGAGTCAAGAAGCAAACAGAATGAATATAGAACTCATTGAAAGAGTACAGGCTATCGGTGAAGTAAGAGAAGAGAATGAAAAACTAAAGCATGAGGTTAGAGTTTAGCAACAACATAATTAAATTATCAAAAAGGCCGAAGAAAGAAATAAAAGAATGGATGATTTTCTTGAAGAACAATGAAGATTCAACAACAACAATGGTCTAGGATTTACCAAAAATGGAGAATCATCAAATCAAAGTAATCCAAAGAATGTCTATGAAATTCCAAGACCAAGAAAGCTGACATGCAAACACTGTGGAAAGCAAGGCCACACATAAAATGTGTGTAGAGGTAAAATAAAAGGTATTCCTAAATCTACATCTTCATTCATAAGATTCTGTTATAAATGTAACAAGAAAGGACATAAAGCTTATGAATGTAAGTCTAAGATGGATCAACCAAAGAAGGAAACTTACATGGAAAAATACTATCCTACATGCAAAAAGAATGGGAATACAAGTCTTTTATGCTGGAAAAAGAAAATCCAAGCATGGAAGCCTAAAGTTCAAGAAACTCCCTATCAACCAAAGAGAATCGGTAATCAATGTGTATGGGACTACAGTACTTGGAAAAACTATATAGCATGTGGTAGGTATGGTCACATTGTTGCAAACTATATGAGGGCATGGACAAAAAGGTCTAGAGGCTAGACAAACCCCGAAATGACATGCTTAGACTGTCACAAAGTTGGTCATCTCAAGAAAGATTGCAAAGACCGAATGACAGAGATAAGCATATATCCCAATGGAAACACCATTGAAGATATATAGAGGGCTAGAGACAAAATGTGGAGAAAATCTTCAATCAATTATGAAGCTAGACCAAGCAATGAAAATGGTGAAACCCCATCCAATGGATCTGGTGACATCACCACCCCCACTTAAGCTGAACAAGTAAGTATGAAACTGCACTACACCAAGTCATATTTTTCATCAGTTCCATTATACAATTGATAGATAGTCAAAATATGCATATTATGTTACTTGTTAAAATTTTGAGAAAACAACCCCATCAGTAAACACATACCAAAAATCATCAGTGAATATAAAGGATGAGTTGTCTACACTTACCAAGAATTATCGGCCAAAAAATAAAATGGCTAAGTTTCTAATGTAACCCGACACCCATTAGTAAGGAAGCAAAGTTATAAAGTCGTCATGATAGAACACCGATAACCGTCAGTGAAAGAAAAAATCTTAACAACCATCCTGAGCATCCTAAAAACATTGATGATAATTTTTAAAGTCTTCCCAATCAACTCCATCTTCGTGACCTGATGATTCGTTGAGAATTTATGAAATACTTAGGGAAAAAGTCTATAAATACTCGACAGGAGCACTTCATTTTGCACCCATGATTTGAAGAGAAAAAGCAGAGTGAAACCAAAGAAATAAATATCAGATAGAAGAGTAACCTTGACTTGATCCAACACACAACAAATAGATCATTCACCTATATCACAGATTGAAGCAAGTACCGAGGGAACCGAAGAAATCTATTGCTATTTTCAAGAAAGCCCTAAAATATGAAAAATGATGAAAACCAATTCAAGAAATATAAAGATCAAGAATTATAAGAAGAATATTGTTAGGTTGATAAAGAAAAACACCTGTGTAGAACCAAAGTACAAGATATGCCCAAAGATTGTATTGCAACCCAATGAATCTGACGCATTTTCTAAGATTCCACCTAGGGTTTTGCTGATAGAGGATGTAAAGTCCTACATTCACTGCAAGATCACTGAAATAGGTTATCTAGAGATGGATGAAGCTTACAAGAAGCTTTGTGATGCAGAAGGAAATGTAAAAGATGAACATAAGCATCTGCAAGTAAAGGGAATAACAAATGTGCTATATTTCCTGAGGGATTTCAAAACCAACAGGAATAGGTTAGTTTTGAGCAGAATGCATGACCAGAAGTTGTGGTTAGATCAACCTAAGAAAATCACTAAGGATGTCCTTCATGCTGTCACTAGTTATCCAGTAACTAACAAACCTAAGGCACATAAGCATCCCTCCAGGACAGAAGTTGAAAATATCACCAAAGCTATGTGGGATAACATAGGTCTAAAAGTAAACACCGTCACCGAAAAGGAACTGAGGTTTGGTGCATGTGTAATTGGCTACAAGATATTTCAGGAAAGCAGGTTTAACATCATTGCTTCAATAGTAGTAAGCACATCTTACAAGATAGTGATAGAGGGAATTCAGATGGATCTGTGTGAGATCTTGTTAAAGAAACTTGATGAGAACATGAAAACAATAAGGTCTACAAAGACTAACACATGTAAGTTTGGCTCACTTAACATGTGCATATTTTTCTACTTTCAAGAATGCTTTCCTTCAGTAGGAAAAGTGAAATGGGGTACTACAAAACCAGTCAGACTACAAATTAGTGAGCTTATTAAGTCACTAGGAGATAACTTTGATTCAGTTATAACTACATACTTCCTTGAATTCAAGGAAAAGATAATGGAAAGAGTAAGGATCCCTAAGAAACTAATTGAAAAACATAGGGATGAGATATTTTTTATGGTGGATACATACTTTACCCACATAAAAATGGTTGTACCAAGAACAGCTTGGTTAGCCCCTCTTGATTATGAAATCAACATAGATCAAGCAACCAATGCTATTGATGCATTGATCAATGAGCCAATTGACAAAAAACAACCAAGTTTTAGCACTTATGAAGATGCAAGGTCAAAGATAAAAAGAGGCCTAGAAATAAAAAAGACTATCAACAAGAAGAATAAAATGGTTAAGAATCTTAAAAAGATTCTATCGGTTAATGAGGAGGAACAAGAAAAAATAGAGGAAAGTGATGAACAGGGTCAAATTAGTGAAGGGAAAGATGAGAAGAAATCAGATTATGAGGCAAACTGAATCTGATACACCTCCACCTCCTACAAAGAAGCAAAGGACAAGGAGTCAAACTACTAAGACCGATACCACACCTCTTAAGAAAGGTCAAGTAAGGACCTATAAGAGGAAGCAGCCAACAAAGAAAACAAAGAAGAAAACAGAGAAACAAACACCTACAAATAGGTGGAAAGAATGGTAAGGACTAAAGCTAACATTTAGGATTCTAAAGAGGATGAGCCTGATGTAGTGAAGAAAAATTTCAGAAATCAAACAATTGATGAGGCTGCTAAATCTATTGCTACATCTGGCACCATGTATGATAAGAAAATTAGACAATGGGATACACTTAAACCAAAGGATCAAAATAAGAAACAAGAGGCAATCATTAGGTCAATGGTAAAATTCAAATTTGTACCAGCTGAATTTATCAACCAAATACCCAAAGAGTTGGGTAACAGAATATCTCAACAATGTTCATATGCTCTACAAACTAAAAGAGAAGCAAGGGAGAGGGTACTTGTCACATTTATGTCTCCCGAATCTAAGATATAATAAATCAAATAAATAATGAAGAAGCACTCAATAAAATTTGTAGCCAAGATAAGAGCTTACAAAGTGCTAGAGGATAAGTTTATAGAGCTGGACAAACTGACCGAGACTAAATGGAGACAACTCCTAGATCTACCTACAGAGTCAACAAGTCATGAGAATCAATTACTTCTCATTGAAACACCTCATAGAGAGGAGGAGAAAGACAAGGAAAGTCCTCAGCACATTGCTTTGGACAATGTTGAAGATATGGAACCAATAGATTTGGACAAAGTTATGGATGATCTTGACATTCAAGACATCACACATTATGACTCTGATAAGGATCCACAAAAATAAGATGATGTAATATTTATATCTCTTAAGGATCAGGAAAAGAAACAAGAGTTGAAGACAATAGGGCATAAATAAATCAATGTTGCTGATGAGACATGGCAGGACACTTCAATCATTGACCTAACAGAACTAGACCCTGCAGAGAATATACAAAAAGATGAAGATGTCACTAGTCAAAAATACCAAACTGATGAGTAGGACACTACTCTAGATATAGCACAAGCTATCACACAAAGAAATATTCCAATATTGATGAAGGCCATCAATATACTAGAAGGTAATGAAGGGTATAATGCAGAAGATACAAGCACACCTGAGGAAAGGGTGATGAAGAAGCAAAAGACACCATAGATGACACAAAGGACACAACTATAGAACAATTTGGTACTGATGATCAGAAAGATAAATCTATTGATCAAAGTAAAGAGGAAGCACATAAGGTAGAAGAGGACATGTAGAAAGAAAAGAGTGAAGAAGCAAAGAAAGATGAGCTAGAGAAGAAAAATCTACAGAGACACTGAAGGTTGATGGAGAGACGTCTTCACAAAACTGACAGGTGCACCCAGAGCAGAAAACACAAGAAGAATCTTCAACAAAGCCTTCACCAAGAACTTTAGAGAGGAAAAATGAACTAGCAATGGTAGCTCATACATCTGCATCCACACAAATCTCAAAGAAGAAGAAGAGCAAGCATAAGAATCCAGTCACTCTGGATGAAATTATTGAGATTCTAGTTTGTGATCCCAAGACATTGGATCCGACTGAATTAACAAAGTATGCAAGACTTTTTGAGAGGAAATCAATGCAAGACAAATCAAGAAAAGCCACAAAAGAGGAAAAGGTACTTGAAGTAGCACAAGGAATACTTCAACAAGTTGTACTAGATGTAGATATTGATCAAACAACCCCAATTCTTGATCAATTAGTGGTTCTCACAGATGAAATCACATCTCAGAAAATAGATGCTGAGAAGGTCATGGAAGAAATACTTGAATAGAAATATGAGTTCAAGCTAGCAGAAAAGATAAGCCAAGAGGTGGTATTGCAAAAGGTAAATCTTTCTGAATTGGTTAGCACAATAGATCCAATAATGATGCAGGAGCATCCCAGGGTAGTTGGCTATCCTGCATGTTTGGGAGATTTGATGGAGTTGTGTGGACTTATTTTCATGTGTGAGGGATTTGGTAGAGTTGTGTGGACCTACTTGGGTCTTTGGT
>MU225359.1:615539-625572 GCA_018584345.1 Thuja plicata
GAGCCATCAAGACATTTCCTCATGAAATGATCATAAACGGGGAGTACCACATAGTGAATATCAATAGAAAAAAAAATAAAGAGAGATCAAACACTTCACACAATGCCTTGAAGGTAATAGCAATGATTCCCTAGCTCTCAAAGCTTGTGGGTCATCAAGCATTCCATATGCAAAGATGTAAACAATGCCAGTATTAAACAGTGAGCTCCTAAACAATGCAACACAATAGTTGCACCTTATTAAATACATGTTAACACAATATGTTGTTAACAAAATATGTTAATAGGCTTACTTACATGTTGTTAACATATTTTTTTAACTAAGGTGAAAATATTGTGCTGCATAGACATGACCCTCAAAGCTCGCGGGTCATCAAGCATTCCAAATGCAAAGTTGTAAACAATGCCAGTATTAACATTCATATTGTGCCATTAAATCAACAAATGCCATCAAAATGAAATTGAGCTAATGAGAAGACAAAGCTCAAATGCCTACCTCAAGTCATAGTTGTCATATGAAGATCAAATGCTAAGGAACTATGACTATGCACATGCATAATTGTAGATGAGGATCAGTAATAGGGTGCCATGCATTGCTTAGATCCTTTAGATATAACCCCATCTTTTCCTTCCTTCCAGGTTGTGGATCATATAGGAGCATACTAGATCAGAACACCAGGTCAACACTTCATTACTTCAGGCAATGTCTGGTACCTTCATTATTTATGGTCATCCATTTATGTATGTTTGTATTCATTCATATTCTTCTAAAAATTGGCTATACTCATATTCTTCTTGTGTCTGAGTCTTCCCACTATGATCAATTTAATGTTGTAAATCTTGACATAGAATTTGATATCAACCTGTCGATATGATTACAATGTGGGGGATTCAAAGAAAATATATGTACAGTTATAAAACTCAAAGTTAAATTTACAAAGTAACATATCATTTATAAAACCTACCGTAACATGTCATTTTTTGTTTGACATTTTTTGTCACAACTAAAGAATTATCACCATGAGAAAATAGACTGACCATTTGCTATCAAAACTATATGTGTAGATATAAACATTAAGTAAAACATGTCCAATTTTTTTTTAGATATACACATTAAGGATCATGTCAGATAATATAACGAAATTTGATCAAAATAGGGATACAATCGCTAGATTGTTGTCTAAATTTCAAAGAGAAGGCGATGACAAATGTTATTGTCCATGCAAGAGTTGTAACGGCTTAAAAATAAGAAGAATAAAAATCAAAATAGCAAAGAGACATTGTAGCGAGAATGGTCACATTGAAGGGGGGTTTGATTATCATACATTGGTAATTGTTGTTTGTTATATTGTCTTTACAATTAATATACATGTGAACCATGGAAGGAAGTTTGATTATCACATTGAAGGGGGGTTTTATTATCATCATTTTTTATATAGTTTGATCTCCCCAGTATAGTACATGATATGGACCACCACATCTCAGAGGAACATGGGTGTGTGGATATAGAGGAACATGGAGGTGTGAGTATTGAAGCTGAAGATCATGATCCCATGGAAGATGATGATCATGTGCCAGAAAACACATTTCAAGATGATGGTATGAATGCATTGATCATTGACACATTTGGTACTAGTGCTACTAGTTCTTCTACTGATGATGATGATGATTATAATGAGGATGACATTGACATCATCCATGATATACCTCTACTTGAGAAGGAAAACATGACCATTTACGAAGGCTCCCAATCTACTCTTCTCTTTTCTTTATTGTTGTTGGTGAATTTGAAGGTTATGAATGGTTTATCCAACATAGCAATGTCACGTATGCTAAGGTTTTTTATATATGTCATTATAGTCTATAAAAGGTGAAAAATGTACCATTAAGATTGTTTATAGTAACGACTTATATTTTTTGCTGTAGATTGATTGGTGATTTTTTGTTACCACCATCAAATGTTCTCCCTCACTCATACCGATAATTATGTGCTACCATGAAACATATTGGAATGGAGTATCAAGCAATAGATGCATGTCCCAAAGATCATGTTATTTATCATAAAGAACACGAAAATGCAAAAAATTTCCTTGAATGCCATATGAGAAGATATCGAGATGATCAAATGACAAAAAGGTGCCTTGCAAGGTTCTTTGTTACATCCCCATTATTCAACATCTGAAATGATTATTCAGGTGCAATAGTTTGGCACAATTTATGGATTACCATGCATGTGGAAAGATTTGAGATGAAATTATTCAAATACCCTTGGATGGTTTATCATTTATGGACATAGAGGAAAAGTGGCCACACTTTAAAGAAGAACCTCAAAATCTCAGACTTTATCTGGCAGTAGACGGTGTCAATCTGTATGGAGAGATGAGATCTGTTTACTCAGTGTGGCCTATTTTTGTTATCAACAATAACCTTCCACTATGGATTTCAATAAAGAGGGAGCACATTATGTTGGCAATGATTGTTCCAAGTATTTTATTATTTTATAGTTATCTACATGTAATTATAAGTCTTGGAGTGAAATGGCCACAATAATTATTTGATATTGTTAATTCAACTAGGTAAGTACCAAGTGAAAGATATGAATGTATATATTGCTCTTCTTATCGATGAGTTGTTGGTGTTATGGAATGGTTTCACTATGTATGACATCTCTAGACCAATTGGACAAAGACAATTTAAATTCCATGCAATGCTTGTGTGGACAATTCATGATGCTCTAGGGTTGACACATTTTTGTGGTATGATATTGTGAATTCTAGTTGCACATGATAATTCTAATTCTAAAAGTTAACATATTTAATCCAATTGTATCATTATCTTGTAGGTCTTCAAACAAAGGGAAAATTTTCATGTCCAATGTGTGGTCCAAAGATGAAATCTCACCATTCCAAAAGTTTAAGAAAGTATGTTTTTGATGAGCATAGGCACTTCCTCCCTAGAAATCATAAGTATCGAAGTGCGGAAAAACATCTTTTCAATGGGAAAGAAGAGACTACATCAAATCCCCAAAGAATGAAACCTCACCTATGGAAGCTGGAATATAATAGAATTGGAGGTAATATCGTTCTACCTAATTGTTCAAGTTTGAAAATTGTATATTTTTATTGTGTTTTGTTGGCTAATTATGTAGTTGATGATCTTGAAGGTCGTCAAGGCATTACTGACCAGCTTCCAAAGGGACTAAAATATTATTCCAGAGAATTTAGTAGGCTGCCCTACTATGAACAACTACCAATTGTGCATTTGTTTGATACTATGCATATTGAAAAGAATGTAACAGAGACACTGTGGAAAATATTGGATGGAAGGCGTGACAAAGAAAAACTTAGAAAATTTTGTAGTGAAATTCATGATTCCAATCATGCAATAAAAAATATCATTGAATCAAATAGAAATGGAGACTGGATTAATTCAAGTGCTCTTCCTTGGTTATTAACAGAGCAAAACCGTAATTCCATAAAAGAAGTCATACGCAAAATTTGATTTCCTACATGATTTGTTGTGAATATAAGCAATGTCATATCAAAGAAGAGTGATTTTGGGTCAAGGATGAAAATGCATGATTGGCATACCTTCATCAAGGTAAGTCACTGTCTTTTGTATTTACAATATATTTGTGTAACTGTATTCAATTTTCATTGTATGAAATGATTAGTTGACAATTGTTGCAGTATTTGCTACCCTTATCGCTCCCAGAGAACTTTGACAATAATATCAAACAAGTGATATATGATCTTAGATAATACATGAGGTAAGAAATGATATTTTTTCAATATATCAAACAATAATATCAAAAAAGCCATATATTGTAAAGTCTTGTATTTATATATTTTTGTGTCTTCAATCCCTTGTAGGTGGTTTTCATCTAAAGAAATCTATAAAGAAGATATAAAATATTGGAAGAAAAGAATTCCTCATCTAATGTGTGAAATGAAAAAGTGTTTACCTTCAACCTTTTTCAATGCACAAGAACACTACCTCATACACCAAGTTGAGGAGGTTGAATTGTGTGGACCTATACATGCTAGGTCAATATGGATGGTTGATAGACACTTGAAAATTTTGAAGGGTTTGGTATGAAAAAGAGAGCGTCCCGAGGGTTCTATGGTTGAAGGATATATGGTATACTAGATGATGGTGTATGTTACTCAATATATTCCTAATCTTGTAGCAAAGACCCATATAGATTGCATTTGGGATCTCGACTCCATTAAAAAATTCAAAGGGGAGTACTTGGTGGGCAACGGTAGATTTAGGAAACTTAAAGGTAAAAAAATATGAGATGTTATTGTAGTTAATTATTTCTTAATCTATAAAATAAATATGTTGTAACTGATCATCTATTTACTTTTGTATAGTTGCTAAAGAGTGGGATGTAATACATTTGTTTATTGAAAACAATCAAGATTGGATGATGATCTGGATTGAATGATGTCAACATTATGGTCATAGATTAAAATGGGAATTTGTGTCTTCATGGGTTATAAAATCTCATCGTTGTGGAGATCCCAATGTTACACAAAAGGAGATAGATTTAGCATATGGTTTAAGAGATCACCAGTTACTTACAAATTTGTTAATCAACCGTATGTTTTTCAACTCGTGATGCAATAATTTATACATGTTTGACATTATTGTAGGTGAAACACCACAAGGCTATGTTCTCCAATGGTTATGAATTTTGCATCAAAAAGTTGGATGACACGAAGAGAACTTGTGATTCTGGGATAAGTGCAGTCTTCCAGGTGACCAATATTTCATCTAGAAATGATTTACATCCTCGAGAGTCACAAAATTGATACCATGGTATTTTGGTTGATATATTTGACTGCGACTTTAATTCCTTCAAATTAGTTCTATTTTTCATAAAATGGTATAGACTACGTCTCAATCAAAATGATCCTAATAGAACTATTATTGAACATGATAGTGGATTTCCAATGATTAATACAAGGTTGTTTAAGCCAATTGGGGAAGAGCCCTATGTTCTTCCAAGCCAATGTGAGCAGGTATTTTACTAAAAGGTTCCACATAAATTGAGTTGGTCATTTTTTGTTAGACATGATCCAAGAGAAAGCCCGATAAAGTATAATGTGATGGAAGAAGAAGATACCGAGGAAGAGGAAGAAGTGGATGATGATGTAGATAATGATCATGATCAAGAGTTAGTCGAAGAAGAATATGAAGAAGAAGACGACGATGATGTTGCTACTGATCACGATTATGATGAGGAGGATGATGACAATGATGATGATGTTGTTGATGATGATGATGATAGTGGTGGTGATGATGTCATTGATGATGATGATCTTGATGATGAGATGGATGAAGAATAATATCAATGACATGAATGAAATGTATAATTATGCCAGATGTTTGGCATGTTTTAATGATTGTTTTGGGTTAAAATATGCACTTTTCCACTAATATGCTTAGGGTTTCATATTAATGGCATTTTTGGTTTATCATGAATATCTAATTAACTACTCTTATTCACCTTGTTTTATATGTCCTACTTATATATTTGATCTTTTGTTAAGAGAAATTTCATTGTAAAAGAGTGTATTTAATCTCTAAATACTATCTTATGGGATTTGGTTCTGATAATTTTCTATTTCGTTGCACATCAATAATGTTAAATCACAGTGGATTCTCTTTGTTCCCTGAAATGGAGTGAGCTAATTCTGAAAGTATAAATAGATAAGTTTAACAATGTATAATGTCCTTCACAAGATGTAATAAAAAATATGGAGTGAACTATGTTTGTCTGATTATATAAATATTATCTTATGTCACGTATCCCACATAGTCTCATGGATTATCAGGTATAAATCAATACAGACCATAGAGATTAATGTCTTTTACCATTTGTAAAATATCTCTCTCATTGCCACCTGTCTCTCTCATTTCATGAAGTGCAAGTACCATCGAATAGGTATTTGTCAGATTTGTCTTCCTCGAGCGAGGAAAATGTAGGAATGGAAGAATAAAGTGAGACATTTAGTATGTCTAAATCAAGGAGATCGACTCGAGGTCAAAAGATCAGAAAGAAATTCAATAAATGCATGGAATTTTTCCTTTCTTAAGGGGGGTTTTAATCTTATGATGATGAGAGAAAAAGCAACTCCGAGGTGCCCTTTAGGTACAAACATCTACAAAAACAATGGGTCCCTGATGAACTTCCTTCAATAAACACTGATTTTTGTGTTAGAGAGAGGATATATCACATAGCACCATCTTCAATACATGGTTTGGTCCTATTTTTCTAGGATGGCATAAAGGTCTCTTACAAAAAAGTTGTTGAATTGATGGAGTATGTCAGACCTTATTATGATTATAGTAGTTGGATGCAGATTGTTAGATATAAACAAAGTATGTCGTGTAGGTCTGGACTTGAAAAAAATTATATACAACAAAAAGTCAGTGAACAAAGTAAAATAGTAGCTATATACATTGATGGAAGGTTGGTGGCATCAGGGAATATTGTAGGTTTTATAAATAGTACACGACCTACATCAACTAAGAAGCAATCTAATTGCATATTTGAGGCGCACGAGGGAGATTGCGTATTTCTATTTGCGATCAAATCAGTACGTGGAGGCAAAGAGCTTATTTTTTATTACAATTTGAATCACATAGATTAAAAAAACCACTATCATGGATGAGGTGGTATGCACTATGCACCATTTAAAATTGTTTAAAAATAAAAAAACTCTCTTCTTTTAATTGAAGCATTCTGATAATTATCTATTATTCAACGCAACTTAGTATAAGAACACGTGTTTTAACATGTCTCAATAATTTTAAATTTTTGAAATACAGGGCTATAGTATGGATCAACAGCCACATGATATGAATGGCGATGATGGTTCTCATGGGACTTCTTCCCAACAGGTAAAACTCATTGTTTTTGTACAAATGCACATACAAGAAAAATGTTAATGTATATTTTTTGTTATGTTTTATTATTCACTACTATTTTGGATAGCTTGTAAATAAAGTGCTAATAATATTGTTCTCACAAACAAGTGCTGATCAGAATAAGGGAAAGGAACAAGTAGTCCATGAGGAGCCGCAGGATGAGCAGGATCCATTCATTGTTGATTTTCATCAGACGTTGATCCTATGGTTGCAATCTAAAAGGTCCTTCATGCAATTTCAAGAGAGTTAACTCGATTGATAGATATTCAACCTCAGAATCCTAAAATAATGATGAGAGAGGATGAGTTGGCTCACCGTGTTTAGACTTATACAGTAAGCATTAATGTAGTTTTTAATTATAAAAAAATTTCAATAATGGTTTTTATAGTATACTCATTTATTTATGTCATTAACTAAAATACATATGTGTTATTTTTATAGAGGATGCTAAAAACATTTAAGGGTCATTTCCTAGATGCAAATACTTCAAGCGGTTCAAGTAGATCGCATTTTCTATCATCCACTTGTGTTTTGCTTGAACAATATTTTTTTTAATAGCTCTAACAATATTGTACATGGTTGTCCATATTTTGTTATGCTCTAACAATCTTTATTTACATCACCTACTATTGATCCTATGTTCACTATGCCACCTGCTACAAGGATTAGAACCACAGAGGTACTGTCACCTGCAATGTCGGCAACACATAGCTTGGCCACAGATGCGCTGACAATGCCTATTATTGGTAAGTAGATTCATCTTTTTCTCTCTCATTTATCATGTGTTTATTTCACTTGAACTATTCTTTCTTAGGGGGACTTTTGTAATATTGGATTCATTTTATGTAGAAGGTGATGATGGAATTCCTGGATGTACTCGTGTTGCATGTATGGGAACAATAGAGAAGTGTGATCAATAGCTTGTGAACATTGAAGATGGACTTCCCATGAGATTATCCTAGCTTCCAAGTACTTTAAAGATTGATCATTTATTTTACTATATAATCTTATACTCATTATGTAATGCACTAACCCCCTGTGCACTCCCTTGGAATAACTAATAATCCATTTATTATTTTGCAAGGAATAATATATTTTATGATAAACTTAATGATGAATGTTTGTGCATTTTCAGGCCGACCATATGCACATGGTATCATATTTTGATTTCATTGCCAGATCAGATTTCCTTTCATCCCTTTCTTCAAGTATATTAAAAGGTAGCTTCACTTCATTTATGAATCTAATAGTTTTTTTCATAAAAGGTGGCAATAACAAGATAAAGAGTTAAAGGATAAACTCATTGACTCTATGATAAATTTTTTTGGACCCAATGCCTTTCAAAGACTTAGGATCCTTGAGAAAGTGGGGCAAACTTTGAAGTATATTATGGACAACTACAGGACCCAAATAGAACGCAACCCTTATTACGAGTGGCCCCCCCTATGTTCCTATTAATGAGTGGGAAAATCTTTAAAAGGATGCACTTGAGAGACGCTCAAGACATGGTGGACAAATAGTATCACCCGAGGAAAGAAGGTACATGATAATTTTAATAATGAAATTATGTACTATTTACTCTTTGTACTTATGTGATCTAACATATTTAAAAAATCACACAGGTTGCCTGACACATCAAAGGAAACAAAAGTAAGAAAACAAATGATGACATTAACTTTGCCATTAGTACACTTAGTGAAAAACATTGATAGAGATCACCGGCAGACTACAAGCATTACCGGCGGACTATAAGCATTACCAGCGAATAGCGAGCATACCTAAAAAAATAAAAAGGTCATGAGAAAATTCTAAGTATGGAATTGACCGACGAACACTGACAAGTGTTGCACCGATGAAGTGAACAAGACATCACCGACGGGTCAATAACATAACATGGAGATCAACACCGACGACACAGTTTTGAGAACAAAACCAACAAAATAGAAAAGGCATACCCGACGACTAGTTCAAGAAAGGAACACCGATAATCAAGAAAACCGACCGTCAAAACCGACAGTCAGTTAGAGAACCCACAAATTGTGGATCTGAGTTTTACATGATGGATAAAGCAATGTAATTCTATTTATAGAGTTTTAATTTTTTTAAATCATAACTTGAGGGTCAAGAAATATTTATGTAAATGTTTTAAAGCATCCTAACGGATCTAAAACATATCTAACTAAAGCTAAAGGTCAAGTTGTAAACCTTGGATCTAGAGTTAACTTGCGAAGCATGAACCAAGAATTGAGCCAAAAACTAGTATAAATAGATGTTCAACTCAATTGTGAGTTATGAATTCATTATTGTTGATAGCCACGAAGAGCATCTAAGGAGCATAAGGTATAATTCATGTAAAGTTTAGAAACAGATCACATCAGTTGTCAAGAACACATAGAGGCTACCGATGAGTAGATAAAGGTATTATTCAATCATGGAAGGATGATTACTTATATGTATGAAGCTTAATAGGATCTGTTATTAGCAATTAAAGATTACATACATCACTAGATCAAAGACTTATGTAGTTGCATTCTAACAAGTGCATCACATCTAAAATCCTTTTGTAGAAGGTGGACTTAACTGTTCTTTACAAATCTCTTAACAGAGTGCACACTTAACAGTGTTGCTAAAGCTTCAAATGAAGTAGATCTTAACAGGTCTCCACTGTAATACTCCTAACAGGGTAGGTCATCAGAAGTGACCAATTGTAAGCCTTAACCAGCCCCTTCTTATTTGTAGATAGTGAAGTCTTGTGGGTAACAATCCCCACTGCAGTTTTTACTTCCTAACAGGAGTTTTCTGTGATATCATATCTTGTGTTATGTGTTATCTATTTTCATGAATGTTTATTTTATGGTTACATACTAAATAACTTATGATATGATTGTATATACATATAGAAAGATGAACAGTTAGATACGATAATTTACAAACTGATGATTAAGGGTTAATGGGCTAACCAATAAATGTTTTAGAGGTACTGATTCACCCCTCCCCTCTCAGTACATCATTCCAATATAATTCCAACAATTGGTATCAGAGCTAAGTCTCTCTCTTGAAAAGCTTAAAGACTTGAGAGAAAAGATCAGAGCAAT
>MU225359.1:625622-655690 GCA_018584345.1 Thuja plicata
GAGGTACTGATTCACCCCTCCCCTCTCAGTACATCATTCCAATATAATTCCAACAATTGGTATCAGAGCTAAGTCTCTCTCTTGAAAAGCTTAAAGACTTGAGAGAAAAGATCAGAGCAATGGACAAAAACAGATTGGACATGACTATTGAGAATGAGCAGTTACAAATGCAAATAAACTATGAGCAATATAAGGAGGTGAGAATAAAATTGAGAAAATTTCTTGATGAAAGAAAGATTATGGCAACCAGGCTGAATGAGAAAGACAACAAAGAAGTGGAAATACAAGATTACTTTGAAACAACGGAATCATCAATGAGCAAAGATTCAGACGCATCAGTTGAATAAATTACAAGTATACAAGAGATAAATCTACATCTGACATATCAAATCAAGATGCTGCAAATTGGTCAAGAGACTCAAATGGTGAAAATGATTGATGTCATGAATGATGCAAGAAAAGATGAAAATGAAAGAACTCTAGTCATTGATGATAGGAGGAAAATTACAGAGAAACTACAAGAGAAAGAATCAGAGATTCTAAGACTCACTGAGCATCACCATGAGGTTACGAACCAGATTATTCTTATGAGTCAAAAAGAAAATAGATAAAATATAGAACTCATTAAAAGAATATAGATCATTGGTGAGCTAAGAGAATAGAATGAAAAATTGAAGCATGAAATCAAAGTCCAGAATCAACACAATGAATTAATTAAAAAGGCCGAGGATAGAAACAAAAGGATGGATGATTTTCTTGATGGAAAAAGGAGAGTCAAAAACTACACAGGATTAGGGTACAACAATAATGGTGAATCTTCTAGTCAACCAGATCAAAGGAATGCTTTCACAAACCCAAGATCCAAGAAGCTGTCATGCAATCGCTGTGGAAAACCAGGCCACACCTCAAACATTTGCAGAAGAAAAATGAAAGGTATTTCTCAAGCACAGTCTACTTTTATTGGTAATTGTTATAAATGTCAAAAGAAAGGACACAAAGCACATGAGTGCAGATCTAAAGTGACAAATCCAAAGAGAAAACCCTATATGGACAAATACTATCCTACATGCAAGTTGAATGGGCATATGATAAGGAATGCTGGAAAAATAACAACAAGGCATGGACACCAAAGGAAACTAATAAAGGCTACAAACCAGCAAGAGTAGGTAACTCATATATTTGGGACTATAACACATGGGTAAATTACATAGCATGTGGAAATTATGGTCATATTGCTGCCAACTGTAAGAGAAAATAGACCAGAAGGTCAAGAGGTTGGACCAATCTAGGAATGGAATGCTTACACTGTCATAAGGTTGGACATGTGAGAAAAGATTGCAAAGACCGACTAATAGACACAAGTACACATCCCAATGAAAATACCATTGATGACATCAAAAGAATGAGAAATAAGATGTGGGTAAAAGCCACTAACACTGAAGGTGCTGGAACAAGCAATGCAAATGGTGACACCTCATCCAATGGATCTGGTGACATCACTACATCCAACTAGATTGCACAAGTAAGTATCGAACTGCATTATGACAAGTTTTACTATGCATGAGTTCCATTACACATAGTTCATATTGTAATATTAGTATAAATAAAGATGCAATGTATTGGTATTTGCTAAACTATTGAAAAGAAACCATCGGTTATTGGGCACAATTTGCATCGGTGAACACACACAGGAAAGTTAGCACTACTTACCAGAATGTATCATTCGTTACACAAACTAAGTGTAAACTGATGGATATCAGTGAATGTTGAATCAACAAAAGTTGTCTTCGCAACCTCACCGACAACCATCGGTGAAGTCTCCAAAACCGCTAGCTACCCTAACACTTTGCACAGACAATGAAGATGCTATGAATATCTCTACCGACAAAATTAGTCTTCATATACCAACGAGTTGGTAAGCATTAATGACAACTTAGGGTACAAAGAGGTTATAAAAGCCTGATGGGTAAACTCATTTTTGCACACACGATTTTTGAGCAGAGCAGAGCAGACCAAAGCAATTTAAGAGAAGATTGGAAAGTGACCCAGAAAAAATCAATTTGACATGAAGCATTCACATTCACAGGCAATCATAGAGAATCTTTAAGTAAATACACTCACCGACCGCACTGATTTATTTATGAAAAGCCCTAAATTACAAACAAGATAGCATCGAATTCTAGAGTAGAGAAAATTAAGGAGGATAAGAAGAAATCCTTCAAGCTTATCAGCAGAGGAACATGTGTTGAACCTAAATACAAGTTACACCCTGAAATAGCTTCACAACCTGACGATTCTAGAGCATTCTCCTGAATCCCACCTAGGGTTTTACTGGTAGAGGACATAAGGTCCTATATTCACTGTAAGATCTCAGAGATAGGAGATCTAGACCTAGATAATGCCTATAGGGCACTACATGATGATGCTGGAAAGCTCAAAGAAGAGCATAAACACTTGGAAGTAAAGGGACTCACAAATGCACTGCATTTTCCCAAGGTCTTCAAAACAGAATGGATAAAGATTGTTCTTAGTAGAGTTCATGACAAGACTCTATGGCTAAACAAACCAAAGGCAATAACAAAGGATGTTATTCACACAGTTATTGGTTATCCTACAACTGATAAACCATAGGCTCACAAGCATCCATCTCTAGCAGAAGTTGAAAAACTGACTGGTGCTAAATCAAATAAAAGGGCACTAAAGGTCAACACCATTACCGATGTAGAGCTAAAGTTTAGAGCATGTGTTGTTGGATATAAGATCTTCCAAGCAAGCCAAATGAATAGCATATCTAGTACTACTATGAGCACAACATACAAGATTATCAAACAGGGGAAGAAGATGGATCTAGCAGAGATCCTGTTACATCAATTTGAGGAGAACATGTGCACAATAAGGTCTTCAAGGACAAACACATGTAAGTTTGGTTCCCTCATAATGTGCATATTCTTTTATTTTGAAGAATACTTTCCTTCCATTGGAAAATTTGAATGGGACACAAGCAGACCCATAACCATTCAAATAAGTGAATTCATAGAATCACTAGGAATAGATTTTGATAATGTTATGCATGAGTATTTCAAAACCATAAGGGAAATGTTGCAAGAAAGAACTAGGATTCCTGAGAATCTGATAGAGGAACACCGTGAAGAAATGTGTTTCATGGTAGATACTGATTTCACCTACATACAAGTAGTAGTACCAAGGAAATCATGGCTTTCAAAATTGGATTATGAAATCAAAGCAGGATTATCCAATGAATGCATTAAGGCATTGTTAAATGAACCAGTAGACAACAAGCAACTAAGATTTGGTACCTATGAAGAGGCCAAACAGAAGATTAAAACAAATCTTTTTGTCTAGAAGGCTGTAAAATAGTCAAAAAAAATGGTGAAGAACTTGAAAAAGAATTTGAATATATATTCTGAAGGAGAAGAAGAAGAAGAGAAGGTGAAGAGGAACAAGAAGGTAAGGAGGAACTCACTGAGGACCAGCTTCCCATTGGTGATACAGTAGAGCCAAATGAATCAGAAGAAGAAAAGTCTGATTCACCACCTCCTCCTCCACCAAAGAAGTCAAGAACAAGGAGTCAAACAACAAAGATGCAACTCTTTCTCCCATGGTGAAAGGAAAAGTGTATAAGAGGAAACCTAACACACAAAAGGAAAAACAACCAGCTAGGGCACCTGCAAAAAGGAGAAAATATGTTTAGACTAATGAGGACTTAGAGGATTCAGATATGGATGAACCTGACACTGTAAAAAAAGCAAAGGAAATAGCAAAGGTTACATCACCCACTGAAGACATTGATGAAATATGTAAGTATATTTCTGAAGCTACATCTATTGGACATCCTAAGATTAGGAAATGGTTAAGATGGGATATTGTAGAAAAGAATAAGATTGAAGATGCACTTATTGCTAAGATGTGCAAACACTATTATGTCCCACTACAATTCACTACACATGATGTACCACAAGAACTATTGATTAATATTTCTTCTAGATTCACTTTTGCACTCCATGAGGAGAAAAGGATAAGAGAAAGAGTACTAGTTTCTCTTATGCCTCTTGAATCAATGAGAGAAGAAATCAATGAAATCATGGAGAAATATGTGAAAAGCTTCTCACCCAAGTTGATAGCTTATAAATTTCTTAAAGAGAAGCTTATAGAGCTTGAACAAGAAACACATAAAATATGGAGTGAGATACTCAACCCTGATGAGGAAAGCAGTCATGAGAAGGAAACCATCACTAGAACAGATAACTCAATAGTTGAGTTAGATAGTGCAGAGGTATAAATAACAGGCTAAAAATAGACTGACATTATAGATGAAGACTGGCCAAAAGATGGTGATGATGATCAAGTACTAGCAAGCCCCATCGACATAAGTGTAGAGGATGAAGAAGTTACCAAAGAAGAACTGTCAATAAAAGGTAACTTAGATGTTGATACAAATGATGAATTGTGGATAGACAAAATTGTCAATACCACTATAGGACAAGACCCTGCAGTAGATATTCAAAAAGATGAAGACATTAATGCTGCAAAGGGCAATACCGACAGACAGGACATAGCTATTGACACTGTAACAGTCAATACACCGACAAACATGAATATATTAATAGATGCTATTGATATTCAGTCAAGTCAGGATAAATCATCTAAGAAAGATGATGATATACCCAAGGATATGGGTGCCGATGAAAACAAAAATGCGTCCAACACTCACAAGGATAGAGATACAGAAATGAAGGATGCAACCGACAATCAGCAAGAAGTGTCAAAAGATCAAAACAAAGAGGCAGATAACAAAACTGATGATACAATGAGAAAGGTTGAAGAAAAAGATAAAAGTGAAAGAGTCAAGCAGGATGAAGGTATAAAACTTAAAGAAGATACATCTATTGATACACCCAAGGCAAATGAGGAGACGTCTTCACCAAACTGACCAGTGGACTTAGAACAAATACACAAGGATGCCTCATCTTCTTGACCCTCACCTACAAAATCAACCCAATCTCACGCTTTATAGATGGTAGTACATCAATCTGTCACCCAGCCAAAGAAGAAGAAGAAGAAAACAGTAAAGAAAGACATCTTGGCTGTAACACTGGATGAAGTGATAGAAGTTCCAAACTGGGATATTACCACTTTGGACAGTGATAAACTTCAAGAGTTTGGAGTGCTATGTCAAAGAAAATCCATTCAAAATAAAATGATACAAGAACACAGGGAAACAATGGCACTTGATAAGGCAAGAGACATTCTCTAAAAACTTGTTCCTGAAGTAAAACTTGAAGCAAATGCTACAGTTAAGGAAAAAATTGTTGTTCTTACCGACGCAATCTTAGAGCAGAATATTGATGCAGAACAAGCTATGGAAGAACAAGCAAAAAATAAGTACCAGTACAAGTTAATTGATAAAATCAGCCAAGAAGTAGAATTGAACAAGGTAAAGCTCTCTGAACTCACTGATCAATTAAAGCCATTGATTGCTGAAGAAATCACCTTAGTTCAAAAGATGTGCACACTTGAGAATTTTACAAAAGAGAATAGTGACAAATTAGCATAAATAGATTCTAATGTCATAGCAAGTGCATAGAGCCTAACCTCACATGTAGACATCATAAAGGTGCATCATGACAAGGTCATAGAGGCTAACAAGCTAAGGCAAGAAATATGGGATGCTGAAACTTAACTAAGAGGTGAGATTATAGAACTGTAGGCATACATTCTTCCTAATCTTACAATTCTACAACAACATATTTCTGATGCAAGAAATATTATTGCAACCCCTGAGATGTCTGTAGTAGACAGCATCTATGATATACATGTAAAGATATCACTGGAGCACATGGCTCTAGAAATCCTAAAGGAGAAATGGGAAAAGATGATGGAGGAGATCAAGTCCTCAGATTCCCACCTTTTTGACAAACTGTAAGTACCTTTGCCTTTAGAATCAAAAAAGGAGGAAAGGAAATGTATATTATATGTATAGAAGGAACATATATATATAAATACAGTTATATACAATATATATCAAAAAAGAGGAAAAGAAAAGTACATAAGGATATGTATATATACTTACACTTACCGGCATATACATAGGGGGAGTCATTCAAATGACTAAGGAAGGAGTATACACAGGTGTACATACTATACACTCAGTATGTTGCACATATCATGTTTTTGATACTAATGTCAAAGGGGGAGATTGATGACATTAATTTTTCCATTAGTACACATAGTGAAAAACATTGACAGAGATCACCGGTAGACTACAAGCATTACTGGAAGACTACATGCATTACTGGCGAACATCGAGCATACCTGACAAATAGAAAGGTCACTAGAAAATGCTAAGTATGGAATCAACCGACGAACACTGACAAGTGTTGCACTGACGAAGTGAACAAGACATCACCAACGAGTCAATAACATAACATGGAGATCAACACTGATGACACAGTTTTGAGAACAAAACCATTGGAATAGAAAAGGCATACCTAATGACTAGTTCAAGAAAGAAACACCGACGACCAAAAAAACTGACTGTCAGAACCGACAGTCAGTTAGAGAACCCACAAATTGTGGATCTGAGTTTTACACAACAGATAAAGCAATGTAATTCTATTTATAGAGTTTTAATTTGTTTTAAATCATAACTTGAGGGTCAAGCAAGCTTTATGTAAATGTTTTAAAGCATCCTAATGGATCTAAAACATATCTAACTAAAGATCAAGGTCAAGTTGTAAACCTTGGATCTAGAGTTAAATTGCAAAGCATGAATCAAGAATTGAGCCAAAAACTAGTATAAATAGATGTTCAACTCAATTGTGAGTTATGAATTCATTGTTGTTTATAGCCACGAAGAGTATCTAAGGAGCATAAGGCAGAATTCATGCAAAGTTTAGAAATAGATCACATCAATTGTCAAGAACACACAGAGGCTACTGATGAGCAGATAAAGGTATTATTCAATCATGGAAGGATGATTACTTATATGTATGAAGCTTAATAGGATCTATTATAAGAAATTAAAGATTGCATACATCATCAGATCAAATACTTATGTAGTTGCATTCTAACAATTGCATCACATCTAAAATCCTTTTGCAGAAGGTGGACTTAACCATTATTTACAAATCTCTTAATAGAGTGCACACTTAACAGTGTTGCTAAAGCTTCAAATGAAGTAGATCTTAACAGGCCTCCACTGTAATACTCCTAACAAGGTAGGTCATCAGAAGTGACCAACTATAAGCCTTAATTGGCCCCTTCTTATCTGCAGATAGTGAAGTCTTGTGGGTAACAATTCCCACCGCAGTTTTTACTTCATAACAAGAGTTTTCTACGATATCATATATTGTGTTATGTGTTATCTATTTTCATGAATGTTTCTTTTATGGTTACATACTAAAGAACTTATGATATGATTGCATATACATAAAGAAAGACGAACAGTTAGATAAGATAATTTACAAACTGATGATTAAGGGTTAATGGGCTAACCAAGAAAAGTTTTAGAGGTACTGATTCACCCCTCCCCTCTTAGTACATCATTCCAATATAATTCCAACAACAAAAGCATGGGAAACACAAGCTCGGCTCGGGTGGATATTCAAAACTTGTTGCATGAATTGTAAGTAATAGTAAATGAGAAACCGTATGAAAATATTTAAAAATTGTAATCAATTTAATTTTGATGAAATTCACTACGTACAATAAAAATGTAGGCCTTGGAGTTCAAACAAAATATTTTAGAAGAGGACAAGAAAGTAGGCTACAAACAAGGCTATACAGTCGTAGCTGAATGATTCTGATCAAATAGTACGCAAAGTTCTTCTGGTGGATCTGTCGAATAGGTAAATAAGCCAATTGATTTTTATTTCAAGTTGAATACTTTACCAATTACTCTATTTGATATTAATTTCCAACATAAAGTGAATACATTTGTTTTAAGTAAGGAAATAATGATTATATATTTGTTTAAAACTTTAAAGTGGTTATAATTATATGTATTAAATTGAATGATTAACATTTCTCAGTAATATTTGTCTTGTATTCATATGTATATATTTTCAATAATTGCACTAATTATTTACATTGGAATGCATTCTGTCGATCCTGAAATACCATCTGAGCATGATAGAATCATCTATTCGGATGTGCATTGTAGAACCGAAGGTATACATTTTCTATTCAAATTTTGATTATTGATTTATTAATACAAGTGAACATTTTAAATTAAATTTGGCGTAGTAATAAAAATTTAATTATAGTTGTAGATGTAGAGAATGTAGAGGTTCCTAATGAGCATGTTAAGGTTCAAGTCGCCAAGCAAGAAGATGTGGTTGCACAAGGTAAAGAGCATCACATTTATGTTTTTTAAAGTACTGAAATGCTTGTAACAATTATGATAATATGTTTTTAAGTTAACCCCAATTATTACAACATGTTTTTAATTTAACCCTTTTATTTGTTATTGCAAAGAGCCCACCTTTGCAAAGGACAATGAGATTGTGTCCACGGGCAAAAAGAAATGACGATGCCGAGATGGATATGCCTCTGCAAGATTTTAGAGAATCAGAAAAAAAGAAAAAGTCAAAAAAGAAATGATTCTAATTTAATATGCAACTTATTTTATAATGACTGATGTTTATGTCTTGATGTTGTAATAATAAAATTATTATAGTTACTCTTATTTTTAAAGGTATGTTTTGGTATATTTTTAAAGCAATGCATGATATGATTAAATTATATACATGGTATATTAATATGTTAGATTTTAAGATAAGTGGTCATAGAATTAGGTAATATGTATCTCCTCTCATACAATTATGAACCTTCTAGGTTTGGGATCATGAATATTACCTTAATATCTTACAAGAATTAGTTCTCCATCGTAGTTAATTATGAACTGTTGGGTAGGTAACCTTATGAGGAGGTCTACATATAACTTATTTGTAGGTAGAATATAATTAGGATCTCATCCTTGTTCACCTAATTGGGTGGTAGCCAATGGAGACGCTATCTGGGGAATCTACCCTAGAAAGGGGTTGTGTAACCAATTCTACCATCCTTTAAAAGACTGGTTTTAAAGTTAAACCCGAACTATGATGTCTCTGTGAGTTATGTAGGCAAGGACATCTATGATGAGCCCCCAAGGCATAAGGTTTGGCCCTTAGGTCTTGTACTTTTGAGTTCTTCCCTGATCTTGCCACCCCTTACCAATATTTTACATAGTTTGCATCTCTTTACGAAACTAGTTTTATTACACCGAAGGCATTCCTTCTCTTAAGAAAAACTTCACTTTAACATCAATGGTTTGAAATGTTCAATATGGTGGAAAGATGATTGGAAAAATCCGAACCTTTCATTTTCCTTTGATATAATATTGATTGTATTTTTGTTTTCCCTTTTACATTTTCTGGTAGCTGACTATGTTTATTTTGCGAAGTTGTTGCATCATGTGGGCATTATTTCCATGAGTTTGTGTGTTGATTTATGTATTTCCTTGCAGATGGCAGACTTTGGTTTGCTCCATTAATCACCTCGAATCACCAACAAAAAAAATCATAAATATGTTGTTCACGTTAGTTCATTTTATCATTTTTTTGTTTCAATTTTTAAAATGTTGCATTTCATATAACTTAGTTTGGTCTGTACTCTTCCAAATGTTGTCTTCCATCTTGGTAATTTGCATTTGTTTATTGGTCATTTTTGTTTCTACCCTTGTTGGTTTGTACTCTTCTACTTGTATTTCATTAAATTTAATAATTCGTATGCAGAGATAAATTTGCAGCAAAAGGTAGGGTGCACAAACTCACAGATCTCGATACTAGGGTGTAGCAATATACGAGGAGTACCACATAGTGAATATCAACAAAAAAATAATTAAAGAGAGATCAAACAATGCATGCTATAAAAATAGAATGGCAGTGGTGATTCAATGCATCTACAACCTCAACAGCATGGCACCATTGATCCAATAATAGCAAATACATTACAAATGCAAAGCTAGTCATGGTCTCAATGAATTTAAATACTGTATATATTAAAAAATATATGGTGCACAACAACAATAAGCATGCAATGAAAACAATAAAATCATACATATATATGTATACATGTATATGTATATGTATATATGTATATACATATATATGTATATGTATATAAAAAATAGAGCTCATAACAGGGTCATGTGGTGCTCAAACAGTAAGCTCATAAACAATGCATGATGTCATAGCTTGCAGCCCGCGATCCATCAAGACATTTCCTCATGAAATGATCATAAACGAGGAGTACCACATAGTGAATATCAACAACAAAACAAATAAAGAGAGATCAAACACTGCATGCTATCAAAATAGAATGGCAGTGGTGATTCAATGCATCTACAACCTCAACAACATGGCACCAATGATCCAATAATAGAAAATACATTACAAATGCCAAGCTAGTCACGGTCTTAATGAAATAAACAGTGTATATATAAAACAAAATATGGTGCACAACAATGGCAAGCGTGCAATGACAACAATAACATCATACATATATATGTATATGTATAAATGTATATACATATACCTATATATATGTATGTATATATGTATATGTATATAAAAAACATAGCTCATAACAGGGTCATGTGTTGCTCAAACAGTGAGCTCATAAAGAATGCATGATGCCCTAGCTTGCAGCCCGCAAGCCATCAAGACATTTCCTCATGAAATGATCATAAATGGGGAGTACCACATAGTGAACATCAATAGAAAAAAAAATAAAGAGAGATCAAACACTTCACACAATGCCTTGAAGGTAATAGCAGTGATGCCCTATCTCTCAAAGCATCAATGTCCTAAAAGAGGTCTGCTTTATCTTGCAACTTTCTGGTAGATTATTCTAATAAGAGTAATTGTGGCTATTACCACTACAAATTCATTTGAAGGAATTAAACTAGTAATATCAACTACCATACATTTTCATCTGGTGAAAAACAAATTGAAGCTCATTATATTTTTTTTTAATAATATAGAATATTGTCGCCATTATGATGGATGCCAGAGAACGTCTAACACCGAAGCTATACATGCGATGGCCAAATGTTGAAAATTACCGACAGCTGGACATCACATGTACAACATATCCATTGCACACCCATTGTAATTGCAACAGTCGTAAAGTGTAACAATGACACGTTAAACAGTATAGCTAGTTCTTATTGCGATGGTTATTGCCATCACACTGATGACACACATAAAAATCATCGGTGGTTCTGACACCAAAACTTCAACACTGGCTTGTGTCACTTGCTCGATGAGGTAGTGTCAGAATTATGACACATAGTCATCAAAAAAAGGACTCAAATGTACTAGTTCCCCTAGTTGAGATTTGGATTCTCATTTGATATATCGATGTACCATATATATTTTGATCATGATGTACCTTCTTTGATATGATGTATCTTTGTTTAGACACGCTAACATTTGATTTTCAATTGTTATGATGACTTGATCATTCTTGATTTCCATGATGATATATATTAGACTTTCTTTGATGATATGATGTCTATATGATGTTACCATGCACTTTATTTTTTACATGTTATGGATGCAATGACTTATATATGACATAGTTAGATGAACAAAAATGTATGCAAGTCTATTTCTAAATGCTTTTAATTTATTTTAGGATGAAAATCTAAATTATAAATATAATGCAATGATTTTACATGAATGCATGTTGTGTTTTTGTATTTTGAAAATGCAATATTTCAATGAAATGTACCTATATAAATGATGAAATATTTATAATGATTTTGGATAATGAATCATGTTTAATGATGTAGTGATGTATAACTTGTAAAAAATGTTTAATGATTAATGTATGCAATGGTAAATGCACAAGAAATTCTCCATAACTTATTGATTTGAACCCAGATAATGATATCAACTCTTTGAATAATTAACCCCCTTGAACTTAGGAAATCCCCTAAATGCAATTAATCTAAGAATGAAATGCAACTAACTGTCATTTTTTCGTTGCAAAAGAAGATATATTTTCATCATTGAGCCTTTGTGAACTAGGACCAAGTACAATCATCACTGATTGGATAACCACATCATGATAATATGAATATTTCTTTCATCGATCTTGTAACCATTTGAAACTAGTACAACCCTCACTATTTCAAGATCAACTATGGGGGTTTGAATACTAGTTTTATCAGATTCAATGTTACAATTGGATATTGGTATTAAGATATGGAAGATCTAAATACCCAAGGTATCTGTTTGCGTAAATAAACAAAGTTCAAACCTCCTTCATATATGAATGTCTTGAATGGTTCTTTGATGACCATGTCTTTAGACGAATTCACATATTTTGGTGATTGTTCCTCAAAATAGTCACACAAAAATCAATAAAAATATCATGTCTTCATCATCACCAATTTAGTCAAAACATGAAATGATTTCATTGTAATCAACTAGGCCATCCAACCTATAGATGCCCTGAGAAGGCTTCTAGTTCACATGGTGAAAAGAGAGTGAATTACCTAGCCCAACAAGAGACCAATAGTATTAAAGCTCCTGAAATTAACCTTGATTCAGAGAGTTAGGAGAATCTAATGATTAGGAGGATTATCATAAAGGAACCTGTCAAAGAAGAAGCTAAGCAAAGGAGGGCACTTTTTAGAGTGAAGTGCAAGATACTTGGCAAAGTTTGCAGGATGATCATAGAATCAAGGTCTACTGATAACATCATCTCAGAGGAGTCAGTCAGCAAGCTAGGACTAACCAAGATACCTCATACAAACCCTTATAGAGTTACATGGTTGAATAAGGGACAACATGTTCTTGTAAATGAGCAAGCATGGGTTGATTTTTCAATAGGAAAATATGTGGATAGAATCTTGTGTGATATACTCCCAATGGAAGCATGCCCCCTACTCTTAGGTAGGCCATGGCAATTAGATAGGAAGATAGTTCATGATGGAGAGAAGAATTCCTATTCTTTAAAGAAAGGTGGGGTCACCTACAAAATTTAGTCACTCATTGATGATGAGGGGTCTACATCAGCATGACCTAATGTCTTATTGCAAGGAGGTAGGGAGTACATGCAAGGTGTAAATAATGGAGAAGGAAGACACTATGCTATCATGCTTAAGCCTAGTGAAGGGAAGAAGGTGGAACAAGAACCATTACCAAAGGAGGTGAAAGAGTTATTAAAGGAGTTTAAAGACATAGTTAGTGATGGGTAACCTACAATGTTACCACCTCCTAGAACCATAAGTCATCAGATTGACTTCATACCAGGAGCATCTCTACCAAATAAGGCTGCATATAAAGTGACTCTTGATCAAAACAAGGAGATAGCTAGTCAAGTCCAAGAACTTTTGAACCAAGGTCTAATCAAACAAAGCATTAGCCCATGTGCAATACCAGTAGTTCTAGCATCAAAAAAAGGAGGTAAGTGGAGGCTTTGTACAGATTCAAGGGAAATTAATAGGATCACTATAAGGTACAAGTTTCCCATTCCTAGGATTGAAGATCTTATGGATTGTTTGGGAGGATCAAGGTACTACACTAAGTTGGATTTGAAGAGTGGGTACCATCAAATCAGAATTAAGGAGGGGGGTGAATGGAAAACAACATTTAAGACTACAGAAGGGCTCTATGAATGGTTGGTCATGCCCTTTGGGCTTAGAAATGCCCCAAGCACCTTTATGAGGTTGATGAATGAACTCTTGAAGGACTACATAGGCAGATTTTTAGTTGTGTACCTTGATGATATCCTCATTTTCAGTAAGACAAAGGAGGAACACCTCCAACATTTGAGAATTGTGATGAAGAAATTTCATGAGGAGAAGTTGTCCATTAATTTGGAAAAATGTGAATTTATGAAGCAAGAGCTGATCTATCTTGGTTTTGTGGTGTCTCAAGGAACCTTGAAGATGGATCCTAGAAAATTTGAAGCAATACTAAGCTGGCCTACTCCTACATGCAGCACTAAGTTAAGGAGCTTCCATGGGCTTGCCCAATTTTATAGGAAGTTTATTAGAGGTTTTAGTGAGATATGTGCACCAGTATTAGATACAATAAAAGGTGGGGTAAAAACTAAATTCAAGTAGACTCCAGAGGCTGGTAAGGGTTTTGAGTGGTTGAAAAAGAGAGTGGATACACAACCTATTTTGGTTTTGCCAAATTTTGATAAGTTTTTCACCCTTGAATGTGATGCAAGTGGTATAGCCGTTAGGGTAGTATTGAACCAAGAGAATAGGCTAGTGGCATTCTATAGTGAAAAGTTAAATGAGGCTAAAAAGAGGTATTCCTCTTATGACCTAGAGTTATATGCATTGGTGCAATCCCTAAGGAAGTGGAGGCACTATTTGTTGCCAAAGGAATTTGTGGTTTATACTAACAATAAAGCTTTGAGTTTTATTAATTCTCAGGAGAATTTGAGCAATAAACATCTCAAATGGATGGAATATTTGTAGGCCTATACCTTCACTATTAAGAACAAGAAAGGGCAGTTGAATAAATTAGTTGATGCTTTAAGTAGGAGACTCTTGATAGTCCAAGAGGTGCAGCTAAAAAGTATAGGTTTGGAGAGCTTCAAAGAGCTCTATGAAGGAGATGAAGACTTCTTGAAAGCATACAAGGAATATAAAGATTTCAAAAACCATTTCCATAGTCAATTTGCAAACTATACCATTCAGAATGATCTCTTATTTAGAGGAGGATAGCTATGTATCCCTAAGGGATCTATGAAGGAGAATGTGATACAAGAGAAGCACAATGGGAGCTTAAGTGGCCATTTTGGCCTAAATAAAACACTAGAACTAGTACAAAGGTTCTATTATTGGCCTAAGATGTAGAAGGACATCAGAAAGTATGTGGAGCAATGCTTGGTATGTCAGAAAGCTAAGGGTACCTCTTCTAATGTGGGTTTGTACCAACCTCTACCCATTCCTAATAGGCCTTGGGAATGTATTAGTATGGATTTTGTGGTTGGGTTGCCTAGGACCAAGAATGGTTTAGATAGCATATTTGTGGTGGTAGATAGGTTTAGTAAGATGAGCCATTTTATTTCTTGCAAAACCACCCATGATTCCAGTCATATTGCACATTTGTTCTTTAAGGAAGTGGTCTAGATTCATGGCTTACCCATTAGCATAGTATCTGACAAAGATGTAAAATTTATGGGTCATTTTTGGAAGACCTTGTGGAGGTTAGGAACTAACCTATCATTTGGGTCAGCCTACCATCCCCAAACTAATGGTCAAACTGAAGTTATCAATAGATTGATAGTAAATCTCCTTAGATGCTTGACAAAGGAGTATGGAGTGATGTGGGATCAATTGCTACCACAGGAAGAATATGCCTATAATGACAGTGTTAATAGGACAACAGGAAAAAGCCCCTTTGAAATAGTTTATGGGCTACACCCTAGAGGTGTGTTGGAGTTAAGACACTTGACACATGAGGAAGGTAAGAGTGCATATGCAGAAGACTTCACTCAATCAATGAAGGAGTTTCATGACCGAGTGAAGAAGCGGCTCCAAGAGGCTACACAAAGACTAAAAACCAAAGTTGATGAAGGAAGAAGAGATATTCAGTTTTCTATGAGAGATCTTGTAATGGTACACCTTAAAAAATCTAGATTCTAGAAGGGAGTTCCCACCAAACTTCAAATGAGGAGGATAGGTCCTTGCAAGATTCTTGCAAAATATGGGCATAATGCTTATAAAATAGACTTGCCATCAGATTTGGCATTATCACCTATCTTTAATGTGCAAGATTTGGTAATGTTTAAAGGGCCTATATCAGTACAAACTGACTCATAGTTATATAGTAAGGAAATAACAAAAGATGTTCAGATTTCACCTACACCAACACCAATAGCTATGAAGATTTTGGACTCTAGAGTGAAGAAAAAGACCAGATAGGGAACTTACATGGAGCACCTCATTTAGTGGGAAGGAAAATTAGAGGTTGAAGCTACTTGGGTGGCTGAGAATGAGTTCAAGAAGCAGGGAGTTGATCCTAAGCTCCTTTCACAAGAGGTGACTTAAGTTATTAGCCTTGGTAGTATGGTGTAGGAGCACCCTTGAGAAGCCAGTTAGATTGGTGGTATCATGTTGTTTTGGGTGTGTAAAAGTGTTTAGGACCCTCTTGAAGGGAATTTTAATTATATAAGGTCATGTGGACCAAGTGTGGTTTGAATTAGTGTTTAATTGTGCTTTCTGTTAGGTCAAACTACTTCATTTTGGCTCATTAATGACATTGTACTTGATAATGTGGTCAAGTAGAAATTTGATTTTTTTCATGTCTTTAGGGTCCTATGATACCCTAAGAGGTCTAACTAGGGTTATTTAGGTCAGATTAGTGTTGAAACACTTGAAAATTGCAAATGTGTAAAAGATGTCAAAATGTTGTTATGCAACATTAGCAACTTTTAAAAGTTGCTGACAACATTTTTGGTTGTCTTAAGGGTTTTGATGTTTAAGTTTTTTTGAGCCCATCCAAGGAGTTAGGCACGTGTGTTGAGGGGATATAAGGAATGAAAACCCTAATTTGAGGGGTTGGAAGTCATTGTACGAATTTTGGGTTTTGGAGCCAAGGAGTTTTTGAATGACAGAGTAGCAGAATTGAAGAAATTTGTTCTTTTCTTATTGTGCATCGATTATATTTGGTACTGTGATCATTTTAGGCCATTTTTGGGCATGTTGTAAAGTGATTCCAATAGTTATTTTTCTTTGTAATTACTTTTCTTTTGCTTTTTGTAATTTAGTTTTCTTTAGACAGTTTGTTGTCCGATTTTGACAAAGAGGCAAAGATGTGGACCTAAATCCATTTCCCACCATTGGTTCTATACAACCACTTGGGAATGGAGACTAGGTCCATGGAGCTTCAAGAATATAGAATGTGGAGCTTTGGAAGTGTGTGCACCTATTTTTAAGGTCTTGACCTAGGCGAGTTGTGGTTGTAGCCCGGCTAGGAATACCAAGGAGAAGTGTTTGGTAAATGCAAGAGGGATGTTTTCATGAGCCAAGAAGGCCATGGATGCATTGATATATGTTGTGTAGGTACTAAAGAATGAGGAGGAGTGCCAAAGAAACCAAGTCACCAAGTTTTGAGACCAAAGATCAAGGACTGGTCTAGAAAGCTTGAAAAAGCCCTATTTCTGAAATAGGGTGTACGGACAAGGTTGAGACCTGAGACCACCAAAATCTTGAAGGTCTTGAGTAGTATGTGTGAACTGCAAAAATAAATTTGGGGCTCCTTTAAGGATTTGTTTCTAAAATAGTGATTTCCTACTTTTTAGGAGACCTAATTGAGGAAAAGGGCTACAAGGCCTAAAAGATAGGAATCTGGAAAGCGATGGAGAAAAGGTCTAACTTGGAAACTTAAGACCCATGTGGGGATTAAAAAATGGATTTGAATGAATCCTTGGCCCTCCTGCAATCCAAAACAATCATTAGGGCTTGGGAGGTATAGTTGAGAGGAGTTCTTGCAAGGAACAAAGTATGAGAACCTAGTGAGATAGGAAGATTCTTAGAAGAGGGAAAGAATTGAATCTTTCCAATATTTGGAAGGTGGATTGAGGAAGCCCTGAGGGTCCTAGGAGTCACCTAAGTAGAGTTTAAGAAAACTCATTGAGGTATCTTAGTTTCTCCCTATCATGAAGCTTTGTGGGTCTCATCCCCACCACAATTTTAAACTTCTAACAGGGGTTTCTGTGATACCAAAATACATGTGTTATGTGTACTTAAGTTTCATGAATGTTTTATTGTTCTGATTACATGCATTTACATTTCAGAAATGACATTTTATATATGGTTAAAGAAAACTACTCAGTTGATTATTACAGTTTATGATTACAAATATTTTTTTGAAAAGTTTATAAGGGTACTAATTCACTGCTCCCCTCTCAATACACACCTTTCAATCATTCCAAAAATTGGTATCAGAGATAGTTATCTTATTTAAAAAATTTAATCACTGAAGAGAAGATCTTACAATGGAAAGGTATACACTTGAAAAAAATATTGAGAATCATAAATTATAATTGCAGATCTACATTGAATAAGTCAAAGAAGCCAAGGAGAAACTAAAGGAGATGTTTGTTAAGAGAAAAGATATGGCATCTCACTGTAGTGAGACTGATTATCAGGAAGAAGAGATACATGACCCATTTGATACATCTAGATCTAAATCTCATAGCATATCTGATGCATCTAAAGGAATCATATCAAAACTATCTGAAAGAAATCAACAACTTACTAAACAAGTGAAAACATTGCAGTTCAGTCAAGATAAACAAATGGTTAGAATGGTTGAAGTCTTGAATGATGCAAAGAAATTTTAACAAGAAAGAAACATGGTTGTTGATGACAGAAGATAAATGACTAAAAATATACAAGAGAAATAATCTGAAACAATGAGACTTACCAAACATTACTTTGAGATCACCAATCATATAGTTTCTATGAGTCATGAGGCCAACTGAGTGAATATTGAACTTGCTAGAAAATTAGAAGATATTGGTGAATTAAAAGAAGAGAATGAAAAAATGAGAAATGAAGGGAAGATTCTACAAAAATATAATGAGATGATTAAGAAATTTGAAGTACAAAGAGGATGGATGAATTTTTGAACAATCAAAGGAGACTTAACAATAATGTGATCTTAGGGTATACCAAGCATGGAGAATACTCAAATAAAGTTGAATAGTGGAATTTATACACAAATCCAAAGCCTAAAAATCCCTCATGCCATCATTGTGGAAAACCATGCCACACATCAAATTTTTGCAGAAGCAAAGACAAAGGTATTTCTAGAAACTCTCCTAAACTCAATGGTAATTGCTATAACTGTAACAAGCATGGAAATCAAGCACATGAATGTAACTCTATGATGAATAAACCATAGAAGAAACCCTACATGGAAAAATATTGTTGCACTTGTAACATGCATGGTCACACATCACAAGCATGCTGGACTAAGATGAAGCAAATCTGGAAACTAAAAGGAAAAGAAAAAGCATATCAACCGAGAAGACAAGGTAATACATATTCTTGGGATTATTACACTTGGGCTAGTTGAAAAACACATGGTAGATATGGGCATATTGCAGCTACCTGTATGAGACAATGGAGAAGTAAATCTAGAAATTGGTCAAACTCTAGAATAACATGCACACATTGGCAGAAGGTCAGTCACTTAAGTAAAGATTCTAGAAACTAAGTAACGGATACATGTACTTATGGAAATGGAAAAAAAATCAAAGAAATCATGAGGATAAGAAATAAAATATGGAGGAGAGCATCAAATGACAATGTTGGGCCAAGCGCAATAGTCAGTGACACCTCATCCGATGGATTAGGTGATTCCACCACCTTTGCCTAAGCAATGCAAGCAAGTATGGAACTGCATTTTGCAAAGTTATATCTTACATCAGTTCCTTATATTCATTGTATGAATGCAAAATTAGCATGAATTAAGATACACTATGGTATTATAATTTTGATAACTTTAAACTAGTTGTGTTGATTAGTCTATAGCAAGTAAGAAATTCCAGTCAGTGAACATGTGAGAGACAATCGAGTTGCTAAGTCAACTAAGCATCTATTATACTCACCAAGCCAAGGTATCTTTAGTGACAACCGAGTGATTTTTTTTTGACCGAGTGGTTGGTGATGAGCATTTATTATGTTGACTAAAGCATTTTGCATAAATTTGAGGGAAGTGAACTCATTTTTTCACACATCAATCAAAGATAAAAGTAGAGAGATTAAGAATGAATTCACTACAAAGCATTTCAAAGCATTTCATAGAGATTCAAAGCATATGCCAAGAAGTTGAAGGTTATATCAAGTAATCATTTGCACTTACCAAGCTGTCTGTGATTTTTTGTTGGAAGTCCTAATTTGAAAAACACGATGGTGTCTTCTTCTAAAATCATGAAAGGAAAGAGTGACAAAAGCAAGAAGGTAATTATGATCAAGAATTAGACATCCAAAGAACCCCACTAGAAATTTTATCTAGAGGTTTCTACTCAGCCCAAAGACAAAGGTGCATTCTCTGTGATACCTGTTGACAACACTTTGTGACCAGGTCTGCAAACAGAGGTAAGTTGTCATCGGGTACTGGCCAACTTTGCCTCTAAAGGTTGTCCGGGGAAGTGATATTCCCTGGGCCTCCAAGCATGTGAGAGTCAGGTCTCAACGGTATTGGGCTCGGTTAGGAGATGTGACTATTTTTGTTTGAGGGGGATAGCTGGTTATCTTCAACTCATCTTCTCTGGGGATTCAAGTAAGTGGGGTTTCCTGCAAGCACACATTCATTTTACAAATAAACTTCAAAAGATACTGCAGAGTTAGAAATATTTCATCTACCTATAGTTATACTAAACATTCAAGACATCAACAATGCTCTAACACACTACACTAAATACTGAAGAAATATACAACCATCAGTTCATATTTTATTAGTAGCAAAGGAAAGGAGGTCATTAATCTACTTTAAGTATCAGAGAAAAGGACATGAAGAACAAAAATCATAAAATAACATTAACCTAGAAGACAGAATGCCAACAACATCATTGAGAGAATTCTTCCTTCTTCATTAACATCTCTTCCAGCAAGCACTAGTGCGTAGTACAATGGTGACTCCAGGGGGCATTTAACTACTGAAAGCTCAAAACTATGGAGCATTGAGCTCTGCAACTAAGAACTAAGAAAAACTAGATTGCTATTAGATATGGACTGCAAAATCATCAATTTTGCCGACCCTTGGAATGAGGTCGGACTAATTATTTATACACATCACTTGACCTAAACCTAAACCTAACTTATTTTACACTTTACAATATAATACAATATATGGAGGTCGTTACTACCTACACCACGCTACAAAAGACCTCAAGATGGAAAAGGTCTGACATGTCAGAAGAATAAGATAAGAAAGTGGGGTGGAAGAATCGGCCTCGAGAAGAGAGCTGGGAAGAGAGAGAAGAAATCTGATCCCCCAGAGATTGAGGCTTCATGCCTCATAAATAGGAAAGAGGTGCCCTATCTCCAATGCGCCAGGTGTAACATTGAAGCAGCGCCTTGGGAAGACCATTTATCAGAAAACCTCTTGTCAAGCCGTCGTGCCTTGTTGCAATTACCTACCCTCTGACAACCTTATTAACTGCCTTGAAAGTGACCAGTTAGCTTTGGGAACTGAGACACAAGTCACTTAAAGAATACAAAAATGTAGGACCTAGAATTCCAGGATCTAAGAACTCGCATTCCAAAAGAATAAATGAATACAAAACACATCTTTAGTTAAACATTTCTGAATCCGGAGGGTCTTATTGCTCCTTATGATTTTTCCCAAGCTTCCAATACTTGGCCTATGATTTCTTCATCTATACTTTGGATGTTGTCCCACTAACTACGGATAGCCTCCAATGCTTCCACAACCTCTCCGGCCTTGTTCCAAAATTCATCCACCATCTTGATGGCATTGTGTGATCAGATCATTGTTTTAGAAAACCTAGATAGCCTGCCCTGGTCAAAATCTCTGGTTGGCAGAGACAGAGACTCCATTTGCTCATCAAACTTGCTAAGGACATAGTCCTCTAGGGTACATGTGCTGGTGGTGAAGGGATTGACTTGTGATACCCCAACCATGAATGCCTTAAAAAAACCCAAAGGATATTGGGCTACCGTTATCTTCTCTTTCAAGGTCTTAACCAATTCCTTGGAAACCTCAATTTTGAGGGCAAGTCTGAAGTACTGGACCTGGAGGGAATCATACGATTCGTCTCCCAAAATTCTAGACTCTATGGAAACTTCTTCACCGATGTTGCAGATCTCTTCTAGTCTGGTCTTCCACTTTTCATACTTTTCCAAATCTTGCTCCCATATCTGAGCAGAGCCCCTTGCATAGCTAAGAATAGAATTGACCCTATAAAGGTCCAAGAGGGACGCCACCAGAAATTGTCTCATTGTGATCACTTGCTCGGCTACCCACCCATCCACAGCTTGTTCTTTCTTCTTCATTATCCATAGAGAATCCACGTCGCCCTGTGCAAGAGGCAATCCAAAGGAAAGGGTTCTAGGGTGGACCTCTAACAAGGGTTGTGTCAGTTCTGCCAGAAGTGTGAGGAGATTGGTATTTGTTTCTCTTTCCTCTTGCAGCTTCTAGCCCTACTTTATGTACCTAGCCTCTATTGCCTTGATGGATTCTTTAAGCAAGTTCAATTCACCTTGCTTATCCCTCTTCCCCAATGCTATCTATGTTACATTGTAGTTTTCAGTCCCTACAGCCGCTGCATCTGCATCAAGAGGGGGTGTTGTGATGGTTGCAACTGTAATACCGGTGGGACCAGTCTGGAGAGTATGGACTGCCCATGCCTTCTTGGGCTTCTTAGCCTCTATATTCTTGGCCATCATTTTGGCCAACGAGAGTGGAGTTCTTGTGGCCACTGCTGGGGCTTTCCTCTTCTTAGGTTCCACCAGCCATTGGGGCGGTTGGGGTGGCTTCATTATCAAGACTTGTTCATCAGGATTCCTCTTGGAATTTGGCAGGGCATTCCTAGAATCTACATTATCTTTAGGCTCTTTTTCTCACTCTCATTCCGGTTCTTCCTATTCCTGTTCCTCTTCACATTCTCTGAAACCCTTGATATTTTCTGCCATGCTGGCATCTTCTATAGCATTATCCAGAATATTTTCCCCTATCTCAATCTCTTCCATATTTTTAGGGACTTCATCCCTCACGGCACGAGCTATTTCTTCATCTTCTTTATACGGGACCTCCTGGTCTGTTTGTAACTGCTGCTCCTGGGCCACATTGGCCTTCTCTATTGGAGTGTTCTCCTCCATCAAAACATCCTCCAGAGGTGGGGTGAGGTCTCTGGCCAAAATTTAGCAAGGCAACTGTTGTTACTACCTCACCAAAAGTGCTCCAGGGCACTTGGTCACCCAGAGTTACCAAAGGCGTTTGAAGCGTGATGGTTGGAGGTATGGTTGTTCCCTCAGGTCTAAGTCTTTGACCATCAGTTGCACATTTTTGAGCTTCCTTGGTGCATTCTCGGTCTCCTGGACTGGTATCCTCTATTGCTCAGGTTCCATCTGTATTACTTCCCAAGCCTCTTTCTTTGATGTATCTTTTTCTTCCAGGATTTATTTCTCTATGGGGACCTCTTCTTTGTCCTGAGCTACAATTTATTCCACCGCATGGCCAATACAATGTTGAATCTCCAAGAGCTCCTCCACCAAGAAGGTGTCATCAAAATAATCATGTGGGGGTGAGGAGTCCAAAATATCTTCTAGTTCAGGAGAGTCTGAACTTACATCTACAGGGGGCATCACTGGCAGGCCGGGGGCGGTGGTTGCGCTGAGTGTGGGGGTCACTATTTTTTTCTTCTTCCTTATGAGTGAAGCCCTAGTATCTAGAATGTTAGTAGACTTTGCCTCAGTGAAATTCTATCTGGTCATCATGGCTGCCAATGATGGGGATCCCGCCAGGCGAGCAGAAGCCACTGGAGCTATATAGAGACCGGCGGATACCTACATGCTTAGTTATTGGCTAGTCAGCTTTGCCAAATCCATTTGTTAATGTAGTTGAACCATCAAAAGGGTGGTGATCTGGGGAGGTACTTTGGGAACTGGGGCACCCTCTTTTTCTTTCCCTCTACTTGTGCTTGCTTTAGCGGCCGTGGAAGATGAGGAGGATCTGGCACCCACACCAGTTGAAGAGGGAGTGCTCTTCTTGACCGTTGATTTCTTTTGGGTTCTTTTAGGACACACCCAGGAAAAGTACTGGTGACTTGCATCCAAAATGGGGTGGCTTACCCCTTCAATTGTTAGGTCCTCCGAGATGGACCAATCCACCGGAGGGAGATCTTGTTTATCCATCCCTTGTCCCTTGTATGCTGGATCCTCCAACAGCCCATCATCCTTAAATCCCTTTGGGAAGGTCCGAATGTCCAGTGCTTTCATGAGCCCCTTGCTCATCCTTCTATTTTGTCAGGCCCAGAGATCAAATCTATCCTGGTAGTCCACCCAGAAGTCTTCAATATCCACTTCATGAGGCTCAGACGCCTGGGGTAGTGCTATGGCAATCTTGCCGCGGGGATCATAATTTTTCTGGGTGTCGTTGAATTCTACCAGCCCCAAGCTTTTCAATTCATTGTCTGCCTCCTAGGCAATGGCGAGGCTACATGTGTAATTCCCATAAGAGAAAGGGAATGGGACATTGACAACCTTCTTCAATGTGAAGAAGGTGTGCAGATCCATCATCTACCGGCAGAATTCTAAGAGAATAATTTTGTCCCCGCAATACCGGGGAAGAAGATAGGGCTTCCCATCAAAGCTTGTCACCCTAATGTAGCTGTGATGCCAGAACTGAATAAAATACTGGCCATAGGAGCTGACCAGAGTCATTGCCACTTGTGAGAGGCAGTACCCAGAATCTTGAGTAAGTGTTAAAATGTTTTTGTAAATGAAAGCATCATTTACTCAGCGGAAATTTTGGAAACTAAGTTCCCACTATAACTAGGGATAATGATCCCACAGTGTGAATTGCCCTAGCCCATTTCCAAGTTCTCTGACTATGCCCAATCCTGGAAAATCCAGTCTTTGTTGTGCTAATTCCCATAGCACATATGAAGTCATATAAAACTAAGAGGTTTGGGCGATGGTCCTCGTCTATGTATCTACATGTTTGGCTATGATAGCCACCCAATTGAAGGTCATGTTGTGTGTGGTGATGTAGTATAGAAAATAATACATTCATGTCAAGAATTCTTGGGCATGGGGCCATCCAAAGATTCTACATAAAAATATGATGCCCGCCTGAATGGGCTCCTTGAAATCCCCATGGGGAATTTCCAACTTCATTATTTTTTGGTCTTGCTTTGGAGACTTCAGCCACTAACTATTGAGGTGTTGCCAGGAAATGACTTCGGCCTCACCGAATTCCTTTAGTGAATCGAACCGAGTGATGACAGTGGACCCTTTAAACTGAGGAAACCCCAACCTGAAAGAAAAATTTAGAGTGTCCAAGGTGATGATTGTGGAGGGGTATTGTAGCGGCCAGGGATCCAGAAGAAGAACTATGCAAGTAGGTGCATTGTATAGAATTGCCAGCTTCTTTATTAGTTTTGGTGACTACACAGAACATGGGAAGTTTGTATCCTTTATGATGCTGGAGGTGGCCAAGCAAGTGGCTATCTTGTCCCCTTCATATTTTATCCTGTAAATGGTCTGGATCAAACCTTGCAATTTGGTCCAAGTTCTGAGGTCTGTATCTGTTATTTCCTAGACTCTGGAGTCCACCTTGGACCCCGCAATAGCTCCCTCCTTTGGGTATTTGGAGGTTAGGGGAAGCTTTGCCAGCATTCTTTCTATCTTTGAATTCATAGCTACCTGAGTGGAAGTGGTAGGTATTTCCAGACTATTAGGAGGGGCAATAATGTCAGACATCTTCAATCAACCTTTCTACAACCTGCAAGACCAAAAAACTGTCAGGACATATATAAAAGTAAGTTACAACTCTGAGAGATTCTTCCCCAACCCACACCTATCAAACAAGTGTTAGTACATACATCAAAAGTTTTGGGGTATCTAGAATGAACATGACTTAGCATTCTTGAGCATATTAACAAGGTGGGAAGAAGAAGCAGAAGACAAGGTCCTGTTGGAGGTCCAGAGTCTGGACAACTTAGTTGTTGCCGACGTGACTGGAAATAAGCCGTACTTTGGTTTATGTGTGCTGGCCCATGGTAGGATGACAAGTGGGTTGATACAAGGGAGTTAAGTGCCAGATGGGACATGGTTTGAATGCCCACTCTTGGGAAATTAAACCTGCCATAAATGTGATGAGATGGAGGAGAGAGAAAGCCACCATGGCTCAAACTAGCAAGGTGCCGAGTTTGAACCGTGGTGACTCCATCTCGATGAGCTTGGTCTCATGGGGCAAAAATGCATGATATAGCATGAGGAGCTTGTGAGTTCAGAAGGATATACAGAAAATATACATAAAGAATATGCAGAGGGTCGAGGGCCGAAACAAATATACATAAAATATATAGGAATATACATCATTTACAGAGATACATGAATGACCCCAAGGCACTATACATTATTTATACTAATCTACAACCACGCAGAGGGTAGACAACTATCTATCAGTGCCAACCCACCAATAGGAGGCAGACCAAACAAACAAAAACCAACAAGACAAAGCGAAATGACGCAAGATGAAAACAAAACTAGAGAACAAAAATAGAAACAAAAAGAAATGCAGAAATGGAAAAGAACTAGAGGACCTACCTGAAAATCCATAGAAGAGTGGGGAAAGAGAACACCAGGAGATCTCTTGCAATGATCTCTACCTTCAAATGACCACGAACAAGTACCTTGAAGCAATGGATATCAACACACTAAGCACAGGGTAATCACAGTTTAATCATAGTTTAATCACTTTGAGCACAAGTGTTTTAATCGCGGTAACTATAAAAGTGATCAGTAATTTCTATTTATACCCAAGGTAAAAAGTAAGTTACCCCTTTCCCTACAAAATTTGGAACAAGCAAACCTCTGGACTCTAGGCCCCGGGATTCTGCGCGATGATGCCTCCTTACGAGAAGAAGACATCATAATAGAGAATCTTAAAGTCCGGAGTCTGGCTCTGGAAAAGAAACAACAAATTGTGGGACTGAGTCCTAGAGACATGAAAGACAAAAGAAAGAGAAAACAAACCTCGCAGGAAGGAAAACCCGAAGAAGAAACAAGAGAAAAACAAGGAAGACAAGGCAAGAGCCAAAGTAAAAAAAGGGGACCCAACATTTTGCACACAAAATGTAGGGACGGGTATGCAGGGCATAACAACACTGCCTAGGTTTCTATTGGTACATGACATAAGAACATACATACATTGCAAAATCAGTGAAATAGGTGATTTTGAGCTCATCTCGACATATCAGGAGATTAGCACTGATGGGAAACTAAAGGTTGATCAAAAACATCTATAAGTAAAAGGGTTAACTAATGCCCTACATTTCCCTAAGGAATTCATGATAAAGTGTACATGCATTGTACTGAGCTAAGTACATGATGGTAAACTATGTCTAGATGAACCAAAGAAGATCAATAAAGATGTTATACATGTAGTAACTGGCTATCCAACAACTAACAAAACAAAATCCCTAAGGCACCTGCCCAAATCAGACATCGAGAAGCTAACAAAATCCAAGTGGGATGGTAGAAGTCTAAGGATCAACACTATCAAAGATCCTGGATTAAGATTTGGAGCATATGTTATTGCATACAAAATTTTTCAATCCAAAAAACCAAACATCGTCACATGTGGATCATTCGACATTGCATATAAAATTGTGAAGAAGGTTTTTCAACTCAACCTAGCTGAGTTATTGCAAATGCAACTGGAAGAAAAAATTACAATAATCAGATCAGTAAAGATCGAATTAATGTAAGTTTGGTTCTCTACTGATGTGTACATTTTTCTATCTGCAAAATTTCTTTCCCTCCATCGGTAATGTAACTTGGGAGACCAAACAACCAATCAATGTGCAAGTCGGTGAACTCATTAGGAGTCTAGGAGAAAATTTTGAGTATATTATGAATGATTATTTTATGAAGTTCAAAGAGATAATGGAGAAAAGAACAAGAATATAAATCCAGTTGGTAGAAAAGTATAAAGAAGATACATGTTTTGTGGTTGACACTGACAAAACTCTCATCAAAGTAGTATAGCCTAGGATAGTATGGCTACCTCCTATGGATTCTGAAATTGACATAGATTTAGCTTCTGAGGCTATAGAGAAATTACTCAATGAACATGTTGACAAATCTACCATGAGATTTAGCACATATGAGGAAGCTAAAACAAGAATACAGATTGGAATTCAAGTAGAGAAGATGGGAAGAAAGAAGAGCAAAATTGTCAAGACATTAAAAATGAAATTTTCTATCACTAATGAAGAACTTGACATATCAGTTGATGACACTAAGGAGCATACTATAGTCGGTGAAGTAGAAGATCAAGATGTCGAAGCCACAAAATCTGATGAAATACAAGAAGAGTCACCTAAGGCTAAGAAGGGAAAAGGCACAAAAGCTAAGACTCCACCTAGGAAAAGAACAAGATCGATGACAATAAATTCACCACCTTTGAAGAAAGGAGTTGTCAAAATCACTAGACCCTCACTAAAATATACTTATCAGTCAAGGAACTCTAAGGCTACCACCGAGGCCCCGACACTGAGACAAAGGAAAAGGTATGTTAGAAACAAAGATGACAAGGATGAATCTGATGATACCATTGATCAATTCAAGGTTGTAAAGAATAAGATCCCACAAACTATTGATGAAGTAGTAGAAGCAATAAGATCAACTAGAAGGCTAGGACATCTAAAGCTACAAACTTATGCAAATTTGAAGATCGAGAATCAGGATAAATTGGAAGAAGAAATTATAGGTATGATGATTACTTTTAGAAGAGTTCCTGTAGAACTTGCTACATAATTAACACAATAACTTTATGAAAAGATATCAATTAGATGGACTTATGCACTAACAAAACTCACTATACTTAAGTCTGAATACACAGATGAACAAATTGATGATACAATGAAACATTATGCAAAGCAATTTCTGAAGAAATCTAGATCATTCAACATACTTCAAGGAAAATTGAAATAAGTTGATGAAGAGAGTACTATGATTTGGAAAAATATGTTGAGTCCACCCAACAAAACAAAGGACATTGCATCTACAGTTGATACCGAGGGACATCAACCGAGTATTAAGAAAACTAATGTTGAAGATGCAATTTTTGATAATATCTTGGATGGTATTCCTGATCTATTTACAAATCTTGGACATGCAGAGATTACAATAGATGACATAACCAAAGGTGACCTAGATGAAAAATAAAAGAAAGATGAAGTAATAGCCAGAGATACTAAGAACCTCAAATAAAAAGAAGAAACCAAAGTCGCCTGAGCTATGGTACTAGGTAATCTTCCCATATTGGTTCAAGAAATTAATGTTGAAAATGAAGCATCAAAGGTTACACTAGAGAAGGTCCTAGATACACAAGAAGACAAGGTGATGCACCAAAGGACACCACTGATGCAGCATATATAGGTGAAGGCAACATAGATTCCATGGTAGACACTTCTACCACTGACACTAGGTCAGCAAACGAGCCACCCAAACAAGTCATCACACCCACCAAGCCACCAAAGCCAAATACCGAGCACAAGGCTCCACTTTTATTACCATAATCTCCTACTTCTAGTATACATGAAAGGAAGAAGAAAAAGAAGAAAGGGAGAAAGGGTCCAGTCACACTTGATGAGATCATTAACATACCTGAATGTGACCTGAGGACACTTGATCCTAAAAAAATAAGAAAATATGGAGATCTTTGCACTTGAAAAGCAGTACAAGACAAGCTGAGGTTAGAAGACAAGAATGCACAGGTGTTAGAAGTAGCTAAGGAGATCTTACTGTAGGTTGTCCCTTATACACACATTGATGAACCTCCCCCTAATCATTGATCAACTTGCACTACTCACCAAGGCAATAAACAATATAGATATTGATGCTAAGAAGAAGTTAGAACAAAGAGAAGAATAGAAGATTCAGTACAAGCTTACTGAAAAGATCAGCCATGAAGTGGCAGTTAAGAAGGTAACACTCTCAGAATCTATAACAACATTAGAAAAATTTATTACTCAAGCACTTACAATTCTATAGAAGTTATGCACACTAGATCACTTTGATGCAGGGGCATTCCTGATGCAGTCAAAGACCATGTGATTGAAGGAGGTTACCATGAAGCCAAGGAGTCATCCAATCCTATTGGAACAAGCACCTGATTTCTTAAGACTTTCATCATGTTATGTTGGAGCCTTGTGATGGACATTTGGTAGATTAAAGGTTTTAAGATCTTTTATGATGTTTCATCTTGCATAGTATTTAAGTGCTTTTGTTTTAAATAATGGTTAAAGGATTGATTAAAATCTCCTTA
>MU225359.1:661473-705883 GCA_018584345.1 Thuja plicata
GCAAGGTTGAGAGGTACAGCCTTAACATGGTGGACTAGTGTTCAAAGAGATAGAGAGGAAAGAGGTTTGAACAAGATTGCTGATTGGGATAGAATGAAAACTATGATTAGGAGTCAATTTCTACCCTTAGATTTAGCCATACAGATAAAGATGAAGAGAAACAATTTGAAACAAAAAGATATGGATGTGATGACTTACACCGAGCAATTCCACACCCTGAGCATAAGGGGAGGAGTGGAGGATGAGAATGAAAAAGTTGCTAGATACATCAATGGTCTGAAATATAGCATCCAAGATGAGATTGGGTTAAATGTTCCAAGAACTCTTGGTGAGTGCTTTCAAATTGCTGTCAGAGCAGAGGAGAAATTGAAGAGGAAGATGGATAGGAAGAGTAATCAGAGAGGAGGAGGTGCAATGAGAGGGAGAGGTGGCAGAGGACAGCCTGATGTTTCAGCAAATCAGGATAAAGACAAAGGTAAAGAGGTTGTGAATGAAGCAAGAGGAAATTTTAGAGGAGGAAGGTCAGGAGGTAGAGGAGAGCTTTGCACTTGAAAAGTAGTACAAGACAAGCTGAGGTTAGAAGACAAGAATGCACAGGTGTTAGAAGTAGCTAAGGAGATCTTACTGTAGGTTGTCCCTTATACACACATTGATGAACCTCCCCCTAATCATTGATCAACTTGCACTACTCACCAAGGCAATAAACAATATAGATATTGATGCTAAGAAGAAGTTAGAACAAAGAGAAGAACAGAAGATTCAGTACAAGCTTACTGAAAAGATCAGCCATGAAGTGGCAGTTAAGAAGGTAACACTCTCAGAATCTATAACAACATTAGAAAAATTTATTACTCAAGCACTTACAATTCTATAGAATTTATGCACACTAGATCACTTCCCTACCAATATTTGTGAAAAGATAAAGAAATTAAATAATGATCTAAAAGATAGTGCAAATCGTCTTACAACTGAGAAAAATGCATTTCAAATGCATTACTCTAAGGTTATCCACACCCATTGGTTGAGACTAGAATTGAAGAAGGAAGAGAGAAGGACAAGAGATCAAGTAACTGAGCTTTAGGGCATGTTACTACCACATTTGATAGTGATGCAAAAGCATGTGACAAAGGCAAAATATTTGGTTTCCAACCCCGAGCTATCAGTCATTGAGAGCATCTATGATATGTATGCTCAACTGAACTTGGAACAGTTGACCATCGAGCACTTAAAAGAGGAACATGAGAAAATCATGGAAACTCTCTAGAAGACCCATCCCAACATTTTTTAGAAGTGATAAGTTATTTATTTTTGTCATTAATTTCAAAAAAGGGGGAAACATATGTATAATATATCCTTGCATACCGAGAGCATGTACAAAGGGGGAATCACTGAGTATGATTTTTTGTGTATACATATATAATTTTTTGATACTAATGCCAAAGTGGGAGAATATTACTCCATATGAGTTTGAAGTTTGTCATTAGTATTCAAATTTCCAATTGGTAATAGAGTCAAAGACGGACTAATTAGTAATGATCACAGAGTGCAGAGTTAACCAAGTGTAGTGATCATCGAGAAACAGAATACACTGAGAAGTAGTATACACTGAGAACCAAGATACACCGAGCACCGAGAGACAATATTTACCAAGTAAACCAGCAGTTGCATAAAATTTTGTAATGGCACATCATTCAAGGTAACAAATTTTTGTCGAGCTGGAAAATGGTTTACAATGATTGAGGAGGACATTAATTATGAATGCAGTCATTTATTATTTATGTTTCATATGTATATATGATCAAGGTAAATTTTGTACACCATTGATCTTAGGTTTTCTAAGATATTGTAAAACACTAATTAGGTCAAGAAGTTTGATATATGTAAGGGTAAGATGTTATTTTTGCAAGTATGGTGATCTAAGTATGATCAAGTAGCCTCCACACTAAGGACATCAAAAGATCAGACAAGGGTTTTAGCACAAGGATTTTATTGAAGCATTCAGTTTTCATAACAAAGACAAGGCTACCATGTAGTACAGAAGGTATTATCAATCACAGCAAGATGATAAATTTAGTGTACTTAAATGATCTATTATCCATAATATTCAGATTGTATTTGTTCAAATCAAAATTTTTTTACTCTCTAACAATTGTAATAGACCCAAAATCTCTTAATAGAGTAGAATTAACCATCTTTTCTAAATCTCCTAATAGAGTGCACACATACATTGTGTTGAAAAATCCTCACACGAGGTAGATCTAATCAATCATATTATTACTTCTAATAGGGTAAGATCACCAGAAGTGATCAATATTTGTACGCTCTAACATGCTACTTTATTACTGTAGTAGTAAAGCTTTGTTGGTCTCATGCCCACCGTAATTTTTACCTTCTAACAAGGGTTTTTGCGATACCAAAATACATGTTTTGTGTGTAATTAAGTTTCATGAATGTTTTATTGTTTTGATTACATGCATTTACATTTCATCAATGACATTTCATATATGGTGAAAGAAAACTATTTAATCGGTTATTACAGTTTATGATTATAAAGATTTGTTTGAAAATTTTATAAGGGTACTAATTCACCCCTCCCCTCTTAGTACACACCTTTCTATCATTACAAAAAATGGCACATGGGAATAAAATATTTTAGGATTTAGGAATAGTGTATCCTTGAGGTGTGATCAACAAAATACTAGCTCATGATCCATGTTGGGTATAGGATCCATCAAAATATAACTTCCATGCTTTTGCTTCCACATTTACTATTTCTACATCTAAAAACTCTATTTGAATAGGATGGTTTAAAACTAAGAGATTCTATTCCAATTGATCTGCTATTACTTGTCCCTTTATGGATTTACAGTTCTCATACTCAATATCAAATTCACTCAATATCATCACCCATTTAGCTATCCTTCATGTGAGAGTTGTTTTGCTAAATAAATATTTGAGAGGATCAATCTTAGAAATCAATTTGACCTTGTGTATCAACATGTAATTTCATGGATTTTGGGAAGCAAAACTACCGCTAAGAAATATCACTCCATGAAATTGTTGTTTAACTCATATTTAGCCAAGATTTTTCTTAAGTAGTAGATTGCTCTTTCTTTTCCATCATTATCTTCTTGTGCTAATAAAACCCCCAAAGATCATTTTGTTGCTGAAATGTACAATAATTAGGGTTTACCTTTGATGGGTGACATCAAAATAGGTGGATTTACTAAGTATGTCTTCAAGAGTGTAAAAGCTTTTTCACATTCCTCATCCCATTTGAAGATGGTATCCTTTTGTAATAACCTGGTGAAAGAATGGCATTTTTCTTCCAATTGAGATATAAAAATTCTAATGGATTGGAGTTTTCCCTGTAATGATCTCATTTGTCTAATGTTTTTAGGTTTTTCCATCTCCATAATGACTTGAACCTTTTCTGAATCTACCTCTATTCCTTTGGCTGAAACTATGCAACCTAATAAATTTCTAGATTGGACACCAAATGCACACTTTTTAGGATTTAACCTAACTTTAAATTGTTCTAATCTCGTAAATATTTTCTCTAAAATAGGTAGATGATGTTTTATTTCATGTGACTTGGCCAAAATGTCATCCACATAATCTTCAAGAAAGGTGTGCATCATGTCATGGAAAATTGTTGTCATTTCCCTTTGATATATAGCTCCAACATTTTTAAGGCCAAAGAAAATGACATTCCAACAAAAGGTACCCCAAGGAAAAGTAAAATAAGTATTTTCTTGATCTTCAGGTGCTATTCTAATTTAGTTGTAACCACTAAAACCATCCATTAAAGAGAAAATAGGGTGTCCTACTGTCAATTCCACTATAACATCAATGCTTGATAATGGAAAATCATCTTTAGGAAAAGGAAGGCTAAGATATCTAAAATCGGTGCACACTCGGATGGACTTGTCATGCTTAGTCATATGTAAAATGTTTCAAATCCTTTACACATAGGTTATGACTCTTATGAAACCAAATTTTAGTAACTTCTCCAATTCGTCTTTAACCAACAAAGCCACATGAGGATGCATCTTTCTTAACTTTTTCCTAACTGGTTTCAATTTGGGCCTCACTTTGAGATGATGCATTATGAAAGTTGGATCTAATCTCGGCATATCTGCATAAGACCATGCAAATTTTATTTTATTTTCTTGGAAGAATTTGATGAAATCCTTTCTTTCTATTGGAGTTAAAGATGTTGCTAGATGTATGAACTTGGGTTCCAATTTTGTGCCAATGTTAACTTTTTCTATTGGTTCAATTAAGGTGGGAGATCTTTCCTCTTCATGTTAAGGAAAAGTATCCAATCTCTCTTCCTTAAGTGATCTAGCACTACCACATGGTGGTTTTCACCACTAGACCATTTAATTTTTTACTTTTTTTTAAATTTTTTTTTTCTTGTGGATTGAGAGATTGTACACTTTCTTCCATAACCATGCTTGGATCAAATTCATTGGTGGAAGATGGTTCAACCACATTGAGGTATAGGGCCATAGAATTTTCATTAGGGAAATAAAGTATGACATTTGGCTTGGTCTAATCCCAATCAATAATTTCAAGATGGATAAGAGATAGGGATTCATTAGGTAAGCTTGCATTCATGGGGTTTAAGGACATGACTTCATTCGAAGGTTGTATCACTTAAGTCAATGACATGAGCTTGTTTAAGTTGTTCCATAGAAGTTGGATCAAAATTCTCTTCATTTGAGTCCTCATGGATTTCCATGGGAAGAATACTTGTGGATTAAAACTAACTTTTGAATCCCCCCCCATGAGGGTACGCATAGTTCACCTACCCATTGATTTTCACTAGATGCTTGTCCTACATTCGGTACTTGAGAATCATTTGATACTTGTGTAGAACTCAATCCTTGATCCATATTGGCTTATTTTCTTGTACTAGATATATGAGCATAAGTATGAATGCCATCTATTTCCTTGTCATAATAAGAATCTTTGGATAAAGAATCTCATTCATATTCACTAGAGTTATCTTCACTTTTAGATCCTAACATATGTACATGTTCATGGGAATCATGAATATTGCTTGAACTAAATCCTTGCTCTTGATACCCCATGCCTGATTTTTCATCCTTGGATCTCCAAGGAGGTGGAATGGGTTATAAAAAGCCTTTATTTATTATTCCTAAGGGTCCTCTTCCCTTGTAACCCATCTTTTACTTGATTTGGAATCCTTTTCCATATTGGTCAGTTTGAATGTTGACATGTTGAACTCTCTCAATTGGGACACCTGTACTATCCTCATCTTTGTAAATCCATTGCAATACTTCATTGTCTTATTTCTCTAAGTCTTATTGATCACTTTCTCTCACAAAATGAGAGTTGTATTTTTCAGGTGGATGAGAACTAGAAGGTTTTCCATGTATCCTTGGAGAAGTGGGTAACTCAAATAATGAAACAAAATATTCCCCCACCCCTTTTTGATGTATTTTACATTATTTTTCAAACTTGTGCATCATTTCTTTCATCTTTTGATAATTTTCCTCTTTGGCTTGTTCTCTTTCAATCCTAGAAGGTTTTGAATTTTCTTCCCTTGGAGTAGAATCTTTTACCGAAAGGTCATTAGAACTTTCACCCTCAAAACTAACCTTCTATTTTCCCTTTGTTGATGTAGATAAGTTAGTTTCATTGTGACTTGAGGTAGAAGTAGCATTTAATGTCAAACTAGGACCTTCTTCCTTAGTTTCTTCAATGATTGTACTAGAAATGTCTCCTTCTCTATTGTGTGGAATAAATATATAATGTATAGGTTTCACCATGTTACAATATTGAAAGGGATTTGAGTCTCCTCCAAAAGTAATTTCCTCACCCATATATGGAAATTTGATACATTGGTGATATGTTGAAGGTACTGCTTTCATTTCATGAATCCACGACCTTCCTAAAAAAATGTTATAACTTAATTTCATATCTAGGACTTGACAAACAATATCTTTCTTGATTGGGCTGACTTGAACGGGAAAAACCACCATTCCTTTGGAAGACCTCTCCTCCTCATCATAAGCTTTGATAGTGATTTGCTTCTTTGGATCAATGGATGATTCGAATAACCCTAAAGCCTTAACTAGGCTCAAGGTACAAATATTTAAACCATCTCCTCCATCAATGAGGACTCTTTTAACATGGTACTTTTGGATCAAGTCCTCTATATGCAATGGGAGGTTTTGAGGATGATTTATAGACATGCCATCTTTCTTGAAAAATTATAGACAATGAGGTGCAATGAGATGACCCACCATGTTTTGAAACCTTTCTTCCTCCAAGTTTTCAGGAATGGTCATTTCCACAAGAGCTTCCTCCAAGATTTCCTTATGATTTGGCGAAAGTTTCAATATCTCAAAGATAAAAGTTTGAGCTGGTATCTTTACCAATTGATCCACTAAGCTATAGGGCTTAGTTGAAGAAGGTGTTTGTTTTATCAAAGTGGTTTCTTGAGTGACCAAAAGGTTTAGGAGCACTTCCTTGTAGGGTGATCCTTGGTGCTTCCCCCCTAGTGACAACATTAGAGGTCTCTTTTCTAGGTTGTTCCTTCACCACCACAACATTGATAGTATTTTCATGTCCTGATAGGGCATTGATAGTATTATCATAGATATGGGTAAAGTTGACCTTGTTGTTACCCCTCGAATTATTTCCATTATTGTTAGCATTTGAAGATTCCACTTTCTCATGTTTAAATAAAGGTGTTTTTAAAGTTGTGTGATCTTGATTATTTTGGGGACCTTCCACTTTGATCACTCCATTATCTATGGGGTCCTGCACTACATGTTTCAATCACATATAATCATTTGTCTTATGCCCTCTATTCCGATGGTATTCATGATGGTTTGACTCACTCCACCATGATGGTTTCACTTGTGGATTAAATGGTTGAGATTTAGGTAATCCAAAAAATTTATTCGCAATGAAAGTCCTCAATGCATTTTCAAGAGGTTCTCCCAAGAGTGTGAATTTCCTTCTAGGAGATGGAGCAAAGAAGGATTTAGGATTGCTAGCCTCTTGGTTGTTCCCAAAATTGTTGTTGTTATTGAAGGGAACCTTAGGTGTTTGATTAACATTGTTGACTTGGTTAGATCCTCGCGTGAGATTGAATGGAGTGGATTTTAAGTTGTTTGCTTCCACAAATCCATCATTTACCACACCCTTCTTAGTATTTTTGAGCCAAAACCAATTGTTATTTGGAGGAGTCCTATTATTGTTGTTATTATAAGTGAATTTATTATTAGAATTTTTGTTGTCCTTGTAGAGTTTGATTTCTCTACTTTTCAATAAAAATTCCTCCGTTGTGACTCCATTTTTTATTAGGTCTTGGAAAGAACGCGGACATTGTAATCTCAAATGATAGTTCATTTATGTATTCAAGCTATTTATGAATATGCCCATATTTTCCTTTTAAGGAACACTTTGAGGGTATCGATCAAATACCGCTCTCCATATTTATAGGAAAAGTAAGAACCCTTCTCCATCGCTTTGTTTCACATTGAATAATTTAATCATTGTGACTTTGTGTTTAATGTTATAAGAATAGTGTGTCACAAATTTGGAAGCCAATTCTTTGAAAGTGCGAATATTTGAAGGGTAGCTTAGAAAACCACTCCATCGGCATTACTCCAAGGCTTATTGGAAATAATATCATTAAATAAGTTGTGTCATGCATGAACTCCAAGCTCAATGCACAAAATTCCTGTAGGTGATCTTGTGGATCAGATGCTCCCTCAAATTTATCATACTTGGGAAAAAATGCATTACTAGGGAATGACACCATAATTAGGGTTTTATCAAATAGAAAAGGACACAATTCTTTGATTGAAAAGGGTTTAGGAATCCCCATTTGATTCATGTTGTCCAACTTCATTTGGAATTACTTAAACTATTTGTTCATGAGGTTGATGGGATTAGTCTCATCTTCCTTTGGTTTCAATGTATCAACATCATAATTATGGGGAAGTTTTGTCCTCGCTTGTGCTAGGTCAAGGAATTACTTCTCCCTATCTCTTTCTAGAACTTTCTCCATGATTTTCATGAAGAATTGGCTTTGCATCGCTTCGTTTACTTTTTCCTCGGTAGCCTCCTCATCTTGAGGATCATTATTGCCTCCATTTTTGTTCACCCCTTGGTTATTAGGGTCAATTCCTCCTCCATTAGCCCCTTTATTATTAACCTATTTATTTCCACTATTTTGATTATTAGTGGTGTATTTATTGACAAGATTAATGAGATCGGGAACCATATTACCAAAAGGAAAAGACATCCTATTTGGTTCCCCCTCTTTTGTAGGTTCAACATCTCATTGTGAGGATGTGAATGTATTACTTGGGAAAGGAATTTCTTGCCTTAGATATGTATCGTCAGATTGGAACGTGGAATTTATGTAGTGGGATCTAGTGAAAGCTGACATTAGCATGAATCAAAGATTTCTTGGCTTATCCCCTCGTTCAATCCCTAAAAAATGATTTTGAATATTCCAAATATGAGGGATTCTGATTAATACAAGATGATACATAGGTAGAACTTCCAAAAGGGTATCCAATTATGAATTTAAATTTTTTTCAAAACCTTGGGAAATGCCCCATGTTATCTCAGTCTATACATGTTTTTTTACTATTGGTATGCGATACTTGATAGTTGTTTACGTGCTCACTAGAATGATGTTACCCACAAATTTGAAACTAAGTATGTGTGGCTTGATTATTGATACACAACACTTGACAGTTATACGTGGCACTTGGAATCTGACTACGTGCAATTTAATGTTGGAAATAATGGGAAGTGTGTACTGAGAGGGGAGGGGTGAATCAGTACCTCTAAAACTTTTATCACTTTTAACCTTTATCCATTGTAAGATCAATTACATAACCAACCATCTTTTCTATATTATCTTTATGTAAGATATATTAATTCAAAAAATTAAAAAACATGTAAACATTCATAGAAATATTCATGAAAGTAATTAACTCATAACACAAGATATGTTAATGTAGAAAACCCCTGTTAGAAGGTAAAAACTGTGGTGGGGATAGCACCCAAAAAAACTTCACTATCTCCAAATTGGAAGGGGCTGATTAAGGCTTACAATTTGATCTCTTCTGATGATCTACCCTATTAGGAGTTTATGTGGAGACTAGTTAAGGTATACTCTATTAAGAGCTTTAGAAACACTGTTTAGTGTGCACTCAGTTAAGAGATTTACAATAGGATTGTTAAATACACCTTTCTTGAAAGGATTTCTTCTATTTTCTACACTTGTTAGAATGCAGACAAAAATACTCATTGACCTGAGTGTGTGTAATCTAACTATTTTTTATTACAGATCCATTCAATATTACATGTATAAATGTATCATCTAATGTGATTGATTAATACCTTTGTTGCTTGGTAGCCTCTGTTCTTGGTTCTTGATAACCCAATTCATCTTTTGTTGTTCTTCTTGAAAATCTTAGTTTGATCCATAGATGTTCTCATTGGCTACATTCATCCTCTCATCCTTTTTAAATGAATGATTACAACATCTATTTATAACATAGATTGACCTAATTTAGTTTCACATATTACTAAAACAACTCTATGATCAAAGGTTTAAAACTTGACCTTGATCTCCTAGTCTGCATGTTTTTAATCAGTTAGACTGATTAAAACAATTACAATAATGTTTCATGTTCCTCAAGAAATGGATTTTAAAAAAATCAGAACTCTATAAATAGAATATAGTTAATTTATCTGACATGGAAGTCAAATCCACTTTTCTTGGGATATAACTGACTTTCAATGTCTGATGCTTGGTTTGCTCTAAAATCAGTTTGACCATATTTTGGTGTTCCTTGGTTGAACTGTCTGATGGGTTCCTCCTTTTTCTATTCTCTTAGTTTTCATTGTATTCTACTCTTTGGGTTCCACTATCAATTTACTCCTATCGGGTTCCACTTTATCAAGTTTGGGTTGCGCTTTCGGTTTACACTTCAAAACTGTGTCGTCGGGTTTCTCCTTGCTTAGCAATTTTGGTCTGAACTAAAAACCTGACTTTTGGTGTAGTGTAACCGATGGTTCATTACAACTATTTTACCTTTGCATGCTAATGGAAAAACTTTATGTCATGAATCTCCCCCTTTGACATTAGTATCGCAAACTGATATTTGCAAAATACTAACAGTTTTTAGTATGCACACCTTGTATATTACTTAGTCATTTCATGACTCCTCCTATGCATATGCCAGTACAGTATAGTATATGTGTATGTATATTAGTCTTTATACTATCTCTTCCTTTTTCCTTTGTGCTATATTTTCATTTTCCCCTTTTCTACATATCATTTTCCATTTCCCCCTTTTTTGATTGTAAGGGGAAAGGTGTATACCTATAGCTTATCAAAACTATCAGAGTGAGAGGTCTTCATTTCCTCCATCTTCTCCCATTTCTCCTTTAAATTTTCAAGATTCATATTCTCTAATGTGATTTGGGCATGCATGTTGTAGATGTTGTCTGCTACAGACATCTCAAGGGTGGAAATAAGTTGCCTTGCTGAACTTAGGTGTTGTTACAGAAGTGTGAGGTTTGGTAATAGTGGAGATTGTATCTCAGTAACCTCCTCTCTGAACTATGACTCTTCTTCCCAAATTTCTTGTCTTAACCTTTTTATCTCTATGATCTTCTCATATTGCAATTTGATTGCATTTCCATTTTTGGTTTGACTTTGTGCACTTGCATTTACATTGGAATCAATCTTTGCAATCTTGTCATTATTATCCTTTGTAGATTTCTCTAAAGTGCATAGCTTTTGGATCAAGGAAACAACTTTAGTAATGATTGGATCTAATTCATTTGATAATTTTGAAAGATTGAACTTATTTTCTGCCACTTCTTGGCTGATCTTTTCTGTCAATTTATATTGAAATTTATGTTCTGATCCTTCCTCAATCACCTTTTCTGCATCTATGTTCTATGTTGTGATGGCGTTGGTGTGAACAAAAATTTAATCCAGAATGGGGGCATTGTGATCAATATTAATGTCGGGGAATATCTGATTCAAGATATCCCTTGTGGTCTCCAATACCAATGAGTCTTGGGTCTGCTTCTTAAGCTTTTCTTGCAAAGCTTTCCTCTGACAGATTTCTCCATATTCTTGGAGTGATTCAAAATCTAATGTAGTTGGGTCACATTTCAGTATTTGTATGATCTTGTCAAGTGTGACTTCAAACTTTTTTTTCTTGGTCTTCTTCTTTTTCTTCTATGATGCACCTGTATGCAAAACCATAGCCAACTTCTCTACTTGGTCTGATGTGCTACTATATGGCTTATGTAGTGTTGTACCTTTGTCTTGCTTCTCAAATTTTGCCTGTCAGTTTTCTAAGGACGTCTCCTTATCAACCTTCTGTGTATCTACAACTTCACCTTTGGTGTCCCTCGGCTTGGTATCAACTATGTTTTCTTCCTCATCTTTTTTCTTTTTGCACTTCATCTGCATCTTTTACTTGTGCATCTTTTTCTGCTTGGTCTCCATCTTTTTGTTGTGTGTGATCTAGAGTTGTAACATTTTGATCACCATCTTTTTTTTCTCCACCAATGACCTGATGTTTATTGGTTGTATCCTTCTTTTCATCAGATGTATCTTTTTTCTCATCATTACCCTTATCCTTGGGTATGCTTGCATTGGGCTCGGGGGTCTTCTCCTTCTATGAGATTATATTATTTTATTGAATCAATAATTGCATCTGTCCTGGTATGTGTAATTTTGCAGCATCAACATATGTATATTGATCCTTAGGTTGATCAAATGTAATATTAATATCTTCATCTTTATTTACCTCATTTGCAGGATCAACGGTGATGTCAATAACAATATTATCCATAGTGTTTTCTGACCATGTTTCATCAGCCAAATCCATATGCTTGTTGCCTGTTGTGTTCAATTCTTCTTTTTCTAATTCTACATTAGTGACATCTTCATGAGTGATATTAATATGTTTGGGGCTATGTTTAGCCTGATCATCCCTGGTCTATTGATTTTTGGTAAGAGATATTTGTGGCTCGGGACTTGTATCCTTTTTAGGAATATCAAGTATCTTTCTCCATTTATCCTCACTCTTCTTGTCTAGTTCCAGTAGATGTCCTTGAAGCACTTGGTAGGCTCTCAACTTTGGTGAGAACCTTTTGGAGTAATTTTTCATCATCTCTTTAATTTCCTCCATTTTTAATTTGGGAGGCATGATAGATACTAGGGCTCTTTCCCTAATCTCTTTCTCAGAGTTAAAGGAAAATGTCCATCTTTCTGATAATCTATCTTGAAGTTCTTTTGGCATATTATCTGCTAGTTTTATTGGGAGATATTTGAATATACACATAATTTTGATAATTGCCTCTTCAATTTTATTTTGATCCACTGGATCCAATGTTAGTCATTTCTTAATCTTTCTATCATTGACTGTACCTAATTTGATAATTGAGGCACATACTTCATCAACAGTTTCAGTAATCTTATTCTTTTCCTTTTGGACAGATTCATCTTGTCTGGTGTCCTCAATGTCTTCCCTAGTTCTTAGGAAATTCCTTCTTTTTGTTGGTCCTCTTTTCTATGTTGGAGGTTTCCTCTTATAGTTCCTTACTTGACCTTTCTTTATAGGTGAAGGACTTGTATACTTTGTTGTCTGACTCCTGGTCTTGGATGTAGCAGTGGTCCTAGGTTTCTTTGCTGATGGAGGTAGTTGTGTATCTGACGCTATTGACTCTGAGTCACTATCCTTCTCAGCTTCACCAATAGGTGACTAACCCTCGGTTTCTTCTATATTTTCAGTTTCTTCTTCTCTTAGAGACAACCTTTTCTTCAAATTCTTAACCATCTTGTCTTTCTTCCTATGAATCTTATTCACAACCAAGCCAATTTTAATCATTTCTTTGACTTCTTCATACGTACCAAAATTAGGTTGTGTTTTATCTAATGGCTCATTTATCAATGCCTTAATTACATTTGATGCTTGATCTATGTTCACCTCATAGTCAAGTGGAGATAGCCATGTTGTTCTTGGTATAGCTAGCTTGATGTATGTATAGTCAGTGTCTACCATAAAATATATGTCAGTTTTAAACTTTTCAATTAACTATTCTAGAATCCTTACTCTTTTCTGCATTCTATCTTTGAATCCAACAAAGTATTCATCCATGTCTGACTCAAAATTATCTCCTAGTGATTTTATGAATTTACTAATCTGTATGGTCACTGGTCTTGTTGTGTCCCATTGCACATTTCCTATAGATGGGAAAGATTATTGCAAATAGAAAAATATACACATTATCAGAGAACCAAACTTACATGAATTTGACTTTGCATTCCTTATAGTCTTCATGTTCTCTTCTAATTGTCTAAGTAGCAGTTCTGAGAGATCCAACTCCAATCCCTTCTTGAAAATCTTGTAAGATGTATCCACTGCTCCGAATGCAATGTTGTTCATCCTAATAGCCTAAAATAACTTGTATCCTAAGACACATGCTCCAAATTTTAGTTCATCATCATTGATGGTGGATACTTTTAGTCCTCTTCCATCCCATGTAGCTCTGGTATTCTTCTCAATTTTAGGTTTACACGGGTGCTTCAGTGTGTTTACCTTATTAGTTATGGCATAACTGGTGACAACATGTATAACATCCCTAGTTATTGGTTTAGGCTCATCCAACCATAACTTTTGGTCATGTATCCTGCTTAGTATTAACCGAATCCATTCGGTCTTGAACTCTTTCAGGAACCAAAGGTAATTTGTGAGCCCTTTTACCTCGATGTGCTTTTTCTCATCCTTGATAGTTTCATCATTGTTACAAAGCCTCTTGAAATCTTGTTCAACTTATAGGTCTCTAATCTCTGCTATCATGCAGTGTATATACTCTCACACATCTTTGACGAGAAAAACTATTGCTGGTATTCTGGAGAATTCTCCATCATTTTTAGGTTATGAATCAACCTCGGGTATATTTTATAGTGAAGTTCCTCACACATTGAATTATTGATAAGATTGATCTTTTTCTTCTTAACACTCTTGATCTTAGCGGTTCTTGATGTGGTCGCCATTGATTCTGAAATTAGGGTTTTCCTGTATATGATAAACAGAGTTCTCGATTTATGCTGGTACTTAATTTTCACCTTTGTAGTTGTTAGGAATCTTCTTGGAGTGCTTTGAATCAATTTGGGGTCACTCTGCAATGTTGTCGCTTCTTTCTCTTGTTTCGATCTTGTCACTTCTCTCTAATCGCTTGAAGAAATGAACCCCTTTCGTCGTCTATTTATAGACTTTTCCCTAAGTCGATTCATTAATTATCAACCACTCCTCGGTGTGTGAAGAAAAAGTTGTCGGGTGATACATTAACTTCTCTTTTGGTGAAAATGTGATGCTTAGGGGCAGCTTTTAATTTGTTACATTCACCGAAAGATTTTGGTGTATGGCAAAGACAAGTTTGTCAACTCACATGATTACCAACGGATCTTAGTTTACATCAAAAAATTTATCTTTTATATGTTAACTGATGATTCTCGGTAAGTGTAGACAACTTAGATTTTTTAGTACACTGATGCATTTTGGTATGCATTAACCGATGAAATTGAATTCACATAATTATAACAAGTAATACCATAGTGCATCTTTAATCATGTTGCTTTGGTATTTTTAACTATGTATAATGGAACTGATGCAAAATATAACTTGGTATAATGCAGTTCCATACTTACTTGTTCTACTTTGGGTGGGGGTGGTGATGTCACCAGATCCATTGGATAAGGTGTCACCAATTGCATTGCTCGTTCTAGCTTCATCAGTGTTTGTATCTTTCCGCCACATTTTTTTTCTCATCTTCCTGATGTCTTCAATGGTGTTTCCATTGGCAAAGGTGCTAATCTATATCATTCGGTCTCTGTAGTCTTTCTTCAAATGACCAACTTTATGACTATGTAGACATGCCATTCTGGGGTTAGTCTAGCCTCTAGACCTTCTTGTCCATTGTCTCATATAGTTTGCAGCAATGTGACCAAATCTTCCACATGCTATACAATTTTCCCAAGTGTTTTAATCCCATACATATTGGTTATCGACTCTTTTTGGTTGATAGGCAGATTCTTAATTTTTTGGATTCCATGCTTGCTTTTTATTTTTCCAACATTCAAGAGTTGTGTGCCCATGCATTTTTCAAGTAGGATAGTATTTTTCCATGTAGGTTTCCTTCTTTGGTTGTTCACCTCAAATTTACATTCATAATATTTATGGCCTTTCTTGTTACATTTATAACAAATTCCTATAAAAAAAAGATGTGGATTTAGGAGTACCTTTCATTTTTCTCCTGCATACATTTGATGTGTGGACTTTCTTTCCATAGTGATTGCATGTTAGCTTTCTTGGTTTTGGGTTTGCATAGACATTCTTTGGATTAGCTTGATTGGGTGATTCTCCATTCTCGGTATAGCCTAGTCTGGTGTTGTTGTTGGCTCTCCTTTGTCCATCCAGAATATCATCCATCCTTTTATTTCTTTCTTCAGCTCTCTTGGTTATTTAATTACGATGTTGCTGAATTGTTATTTCTTGTTTCAGCTTTTAATTTTCTTCCCTTAGCTCACCGATAGCTTCTATTCTTTCAATGAGTTTTGTATTCATTATGTTTGCCTCTTGACTCATAAGAATAATATGATTTGTAATCTCATGATGATGTTCTATAAGTCTTTGTATTTTTTACTCTTTCTCTTGTAACTTTTTAGTAATCTTCCTTCTATCATCAATAGCTAGTGTTCTCTCTTTCTCAGCTTGTCTATCGTTGTTTATGACATCAGTCATTCTTACCATATGTGTCTCTTGACCGATTTGCAAAGATTTTACTTGTCCAACCAGATGTTGATTGATTTCATTCAGACTTGTGATGCTTTCTTCTGATGTGTCTGATGCTTTTCTAGTTGTAGATCCTAAAGACTCAAATAGATCTGGTATGTCTTCTTCATGGTAGTCTATTTCATTATAGTGAGATGCCATAATATTTCTTTCATCTAGCAGTTGTCTCATCTTGATTCTTGCTTCTTTATACTGCTCATTGAAGATCTGAATTTCTAGCTTCTGATTCTCAATACTCTTGTCAAGCCTGTACTTCTCCATTGTATGATCTTTTCTCTTAAGTCTTTAAACTTTCCAAATAAGAGATCTATCTCTGATACCAATTGTTGGAAATAATGGGAAGTGTGTTAGAGAGGGGAGGGGTGAATCAGTACCTATAAAACTTTTATCTCTTTTAACCTTTATCCATTGTGTAATTAATTACATAACCAACCATCTGTTCTATGCTATCTTTGTGTAAGATATATCAATTCATAAACTTAACAAACATGTAAACATTCATAGAAACATTCATGAAAGTAATTGACTCATAACACAAGATATGGTAATGCAGAAAATCCCTGTTAGAAGGTAAAAAAATGTGGTGGGGATGGCACCCACAAAAACTTCACTATTCACACATTGGAAGGGGTCAGTTAAGGCTTACAATTTGATCACTTCTAATGATCTACCCTGTTAGGATTATTATGTGGAGACTGGTTAAGGTCTACTTTGTTAAGAGCTTTAGCAACACTGTTTAGTGTGCACTCGGTTTTACAATAGGATTGTTAAATCCACCTTTCTTGAAAGTATTTCTTCTATTTTCTACACTTGTTATAATGCAGACAAAAATACTCATTGACCTGAGTGTGTGCAATCTAACTATTTCTGATTACAGATCCATTCAAGATTATATGTATAAATGTATCACCAAATGTGATTGATTAATACCTCTATTGCTTGGTAGCCTCTGTTCTTGGTTCTTGATAACCAAATTCATCTTTTGTTGTTCTGCTTCTTGAAACTCTCAGTTTGATCCATAGATGTACTCATTGGCTACATTCATCCTCTCATCCTTTTTAAATGAATGATTACAACATCTATTTATAACATAGATTGACCTAATTTAGTTTCACATATTACAAAACTAACTCTATGATCAAAAGTTTACAACTTGACCTTGATCTCCTAGTCTACATGTTTTTAATTAGTTAGACTGATTAAAAAAATTAAAATAATATTTCTTGTTCCTCAAGAAATGGATTTAAAACAAATAAAAACTCTATAAATAAAATATAGCTATTTTATCTGACGTGGAAGTCAGATCCACTTTTCTCAGGATATAAATGACTTTCGGTGTCTGATGCTCGGTTTTCTCTAAAACTAGTTTGACTGTCTTTCATTGTTCCTTGGTTGAACTATCTGTCTGGTTCCTCTCTTTTCTATTCTCTTAGTTTGTACTATATTCTTATCATTGGGTTCCACTGTCGATTTACTCCTGTCAGGTTCCACTTTATCAAGGTTGGGTTGCACTTTCAGTTTACACTTCAAAACTGTGTCATCAGGTTTTTCCTTGCTTACCAATTTTGATCTGAACTGAAAAACTAACTTTCAGTGTAGTGTAACCGATGGTTCATTACAACTATTTTCTCTTTTCATACTAATGGAAAAAATTTACGTCATCAATATAAAACTTGTTACGCACCACTTGGGTTATTAGGCATCACAGAACTATTGGTACGCGTGACAAGAAAGTTTGTAAGGGTCACTTCACCGAGAAAAGTTATTTGTCACTGTTTGATGGATTTTTAAAAAATTTTAAATTTTGAGATCAGATTTCTAGGATGATTTCTTAAAGCAGGAGCATATTAGGTTCTTGGCAATCCTGTATCAACCAAAAATATGTTTGTTTTGGTTTGGTAGCTTATTGGAGAATGCTTGATAAAGTGCTTAGTAACTACTTTTGTTCGCTCAGTTGAAATCATGTTTTCCACTCAGGCTTGGATACTTTTTCTAGGTATGCTTGAATGATGGGTGCTCAGTTGTCTTCTTACTGAGTTTTTTCTCGTTCTTGGTTGGTTTTCTTATCGAGTTGTTTCTAGTGCTCGGTTGGCTTCTTACTAAGTTGTGTTTTTGAAGTTGGATCATATGGCTGACTTTTGCATTTAATTTCCATAGCATAATTAATGTTGGGATCACTCATTGGGATGTGTGTGGACCTAAATCTGGGTCTTTTATGTTTCCTATGTAGGGTCTTTATGAACTGAGTGCCAACCTTTTTGGTGGACTCTTGTATATAATTTTTTTTCTCTTCTTAGATTAGGGAAGCAATTAGGAGAATCAATTTGGAATAGAAGATTAGGTATTAGCAGATTTTGATTATAGTTCAATGACCTCGGATGTATGAAGATTATTCTGTAAAAGATCTGAATGTATATGGCCAAAACTAGGAAGGCCTTACAGCCTGACATGTATGATTTTTGATGAAATAATATAAATTTTATGTTGTGTCTTCTCTCCCTTTTCTGTGTTTTTTCTTCTGAGTTGTTCAGCAAATTGTTTTGAATAACTGGGAGTGCCTTGGGCCCTGGTCTTCCTACCCTCCTTATGTCAGGTGGTATCAAATCATAGGTGAGATCTAGGTTCCTTCTTGTAATCCCTAACGTAAGTTGGTTGAGATTGTTGTGGGGTAGTAGATTGTGATCTGACCTACAATTACAGAGGGTTTCAAGATGGTTCATGTGAGAGAAAATGTAGACCCAGGTCTAGCTGATATGCTAAGATAGATGGCTGCAATATTGGAAGCTATTGAGACAGCCTAGCGCAGAGGAAGACATCTTGAAGATGTTAGTGATGATTTATTTGAAGAAGTGCAATGAGAGCGTACACCTATGATGGATCAAGAATAAGGGAGATTCATGAGAGCTTTGACAAGTATGAAGTCCACACCTCAATTTCATCCTCCTGCGTATAGTGGAAAGTTAGATTCTGATGAGTTGATAGACTAGATAACCAAAATGGAAAAATACTTTGAGTATGAGAATGTGTCAAAGGAGAAAAAAGTAAAGATTGCAAGTAAAAAGTTGAAAGGTCAAGAATCCTTGTGGTGGGAGCATCTGCAATTCGATCGGAAGAAGAAGGGTAAAGAAAAGATCAAGGTATGGGGTAAGATGATAAAAAAATTGAAAGGAAAGTTTCTACCTTGTGAGTACTAGATTAACCTAGCAAGGAGAAAGAAAAGTTTGAAGCAAAAAGATATTTCGATAAAATATTACACTGAGGAATTTTACAGACTAGACATCAGATCTAGACATGTTGAAGATGAAGTGGAAAGAATAGCAAGATATCTGAATGGATTAAGAATTTCTATAAAAGATGAGATCAACTTGGTAAAGATGGAGAGCATTGAAGAGGCATATCAATTTTCCCTAAAAGCTGAGGAGAAATTGAACAAAAGATATGAAGAAAGGCAAAGAGGAAGAGGTAGATCTCATGGTGAAATTATAGATCTAAACCAGACAAGACAAATCCAGACACATATCAAGACAAAGGAAAAACTAAATAGAAAGGTGGAAGTTAATTATGAGGAAGAGGTAACTACTCCCGAGGTGTTTCTAGAAGAAGAGGGTTCCAAGGAACTTGTTACAATAATGGTGAAGAAGAACATAGATCTTTTGAGTGTACACATGCAAGAAAGAAAGTTGGTAGTAGAATAAATTCTTTTGTCCAAGAGGAGTCACTGAAAGAACCTGAGAAGGAAGGAAATCTAATGATCAGAAGGATACTTTGGAGTGAGAAGGATAAGAAAGATTGTGTAAGGAAAAAAAATTTCAAGACCAGATGCAGAGTTGCGGACAAAGTTTGGAAAGTAATTGTTGATAGTTGGAGCTCGGAGAATCTGGCATCTAAGGAAATGGTCACAAAAATGTAGTTGGAAAGAATGAAGCACCCAAAGCCCTATCATATTTCAAGGATCAAGGATGAGCATACATTAATGGTGAGTGAACAATGTTTTGTGAATCTGAAAATTGGGAAGTATTATGGTAAGATGTTGTGTGATATTATGCCAGTGGATTATTGTCATATTTTGTTGGGTATGTTGGAAATAATGGGAAGTGTGTACTGAGAGGGGAGGGGTGAATCATTACCTCTAAGACTTTTATCTCTTTTATCCTTTAACCTTTATGTAATCAATTGTTTATCCAACCATCTGTTTTATACTATCTTTGTGTAAGACATATCAATTTATTAACTTAATAAAGCATGTAAACATTCATAGAAACATTTATGAAAGTAATTGACTCATAACACATGATATGATATCGCAGAAAACCCCTGTTAGAAGGTAAAAAATGTGGTGGGGATGGCACCCAAAAAATCTTCACTATCTGTAGATTGGAAGGGGTCGATTAAGGCTTACAATTTGATCACTTCTGATGATCTACCTTGTTAGGAGTATTATGTGGAGACCAGTTAAGATCTACTCTATTAAGAGATTTAGCAACACTATTTAGTGTGTACTCGGTTAAGAGATTTACAATAGGAATGTTAAATCCACCTTCCTTGAAAGGATTTCTTCTATTTTATACACTTGTTAGAATGCAGACAAAAATAATCATTGAACTAAGTGTATGCAATCTAAATATTGCTGATTAAAGATCCATTACAATTCACATGTATATATGTATCACCTATTGTGATTGATTAATACCTTTGTTGCTCGGTAGCCTCTGTTCTTGGTTCTTGGTAACCAAATTCATCTTTTGTTGTTATGCTTCTTGAAACTCTTAGTATGATCCATAGATGTGCTCATTGGCTACATTCATCCTCTCATCTATAATATTGAATGGTTACAATATCTATTTATAAGATAGATTGACCTAATTAAGTTTCACGAATATACTAACTAACTCTATGATCACAGGTTTACAACTTGACCTTGATCTCCTAGTCTGCATGTTTTCAATTAGTTAGACTGATTAAAATAATTACAATAATGTTGCTTGTCCCTTAAGTAATGGTTTTACAAACAAAACAGAACTCTATAAATATAATATGAGTGTTTTATCTAATGTGGAAGTCAAATCAACTTTTTCCAGGATGTAACTCACTTTTGGTGTCTGATGCTTGGTTTGCTCTGAAATTAGTTTAACTGTCTTTCGGGTTGTACTATATTTGTTCTTTTGGTTTGCACTGTGTTTTCTCGCCGGGTTCCTCTATCAATTTCCTCTTGTCGAGTTCCACTTTATCATCTTTGGTTTGCACTTTCGGTTAACACTGCAAAACTGTATCGTCAATTTCCTACTTGCTTAGCATTTTTGGTTTGAACTGAAAACCTAGATTTCGGTGTAGTGTAACCAATATTTTATACAACTTGTTTTCTCATTGCATACTAATGGAAAAACTTGATGTTTATCATGGTAGACCTTGGCAATATGATAAACATGCTATACATGATGGAAGAGTAAATAGATATACTATCTGGGTTGATGGTAAGAAGCAAATCTTGTTACCTTTGGTTGAAGAATCTGTTGGTGAGATATGCACATCTGTGAAAGTTTGTTTAATGGAAGGTAGAAATTTTGTTAAGGATTTGAAAAGAAATGATATGTTTTATGCTTTGATTCCTAACAAATCGAGTAAGAACACAAAAGATGAAGTTCTTGCAGAAGTTGATAAATTGATTACCAAGTACAAGGAGATCATTTCAAATAATGTACCTGATGGTTTACCACTAATGAGAGATATTATTCATTGTATGGATTCGATTCCTGGAGCTAGTTTACCAAACAAGGCACCACACCAGTTGACATCAACCAAGAATGAAGAAATCAACCAACAAGTTCATGAGTTTTTGAACAAGGGTTTAATCAGAGAAAGTTTGAGTCCATGTGGAGTACCAACTGTATTGGCACCTAAGAAGAATGGAAAATGGAAAATATTCATTGATTCAAGAGAAATCAATAATATCATAGTTAAGTATAGGTTTCCTATACCAAGGATGGATGATATAATGGATTCTTTGAGTGGAGTAAAATATTTTACCAAAATTGATTTGAAGAGTGGATATCATCATATCAGAATCAGAGAAGGTGATGAATGGAAGATTGCTTTCAAGACAAAAGAAGGTTTGTATGAGTGGTTGGTTATGCCCTTTGGTTTAATTAATGCACAAGGTACATTTATGAGGTTAATGAATGAGGTTTTTAATAAATTCTTGAATAAATATGTGATTGTATACTTGGATGATATTCTGATATTCAGTAAGACTAGAGATGAGCATTTGATGCATATAAGACAAGTATTGTAGAGATTGAAAGAGAAAAATTTGCTGATAAATTTGAAAAAGTGTTCCTTCATGAAAGAGGAACTTGTGTATTTAGGTTTTGTGATTTCAGCTGATGGTTTGAAGATGGATCCTGAGAAGGTTGAAGCTATACTTAGTTTGCCTACACCTGAGAATGTCAGTGAGGTAAGATCATTTCATGGATTGGAAATTTTTTATAGGAAGTTTATCAAAAATTTCAATTCTATTTGTAATGCTATGACTGAGACAATGAGAGGATAAAAAAGAGAACTCAAATGGACACATGGAACTGATAAGAGTTTAGAAACTTTAAAACAGAAGGTTATTGAATTGCCTGTATTAACCTTACCTAATTTCAACAAGGCATTTCAAGTTAATGTGATGCAAGAGGCAGTGCAATAGGAGCTGTGTTGACTCAAGAAGGTAAACCTGTTTCTTTATTTAGTGAAAAGTTGAATGATGTAAAAAGGAAATATTTTGTCTATGATCAAGAATTCTATGCTATTTTTCAAGATCTGAAGAAATGGAGACATTATTTGATGTTGAATGAATTTGTGTTGTATATTGATCATAAGGCTTTACAGAATTTGGGTAGTCAGAATAAGTTGAACTAGAGACATATAAAATGGGTAGAGTATTTGAAGAGTGCCACATTTGTGATAAAGCATAAAAGTGGAGTTTCTAACCGAGTTGCTAATGCATTGAGTAGAAGAAGAACTTTGTTGACTGAAATGAGAATTGAGCTTCTTGGTTTTGATGACATGAAGCATTTTTATGAAAATGATCATGATTTTTCTGAGAAGTGGAGAGTGTGCAGAGCACCTATTCCAAATTAACCAAAAAATTATAAAGACTATTTCATTCAAGAAGATATGTTGTTCAAAGGTATTCAGTTGTGCATACCGAGAGGATTAATGAGAACTAATTTGACAAAGGAAAAATATAGTAGTGGTTTGGCTAGACATTTTGGTATTGATAAACATTAAGTTTTCTTAAGGAAAGGTATTTTTGGACTTATTTGTATAAGGATGTTCATAAATTTGTGAAAAGTTGTGGAGTTTGTCAAGTTGCAAAAGGAGTAAGTCAGAATACTGGATTGTATACATCAATTTTTGTTCCTGAGAAACCTTGGAGTGATATCAGCATGGATTTTGTTCTTGGTTTGACGAGGACAAAAAGATGTAATAATTCCATATTTTTTGTTGTGGATAGATTCTATAAGATGACACATTTCATAACATGTAGAAAAACATCAAATGCAGTACGTATAGCAGATATTTTCTTTAAGGATATTTTCATATTGCATGGATTACCGAGGAGTATCATCTCTAACCGAGACGAAAAGTTTGTCAGCTATTTTTGGAAAGCACTTTGGAATAAGTTGGACACCGAGTTGAAGTATAGTTCTATATTCCATCGATAAACTGATGGACAAATAGAGGTTGTAAACCGAAGTTTGGGTAACGTGTTAAGATGCTTAGTTAGAGACACACCAAGTAATTGGGATTTGATATTGGCACAAGCAGAGGTTTTATATAACAATTCAGTGAATATAAGTACTAGAAAGACACCTTTTGAGATTGTTAAGGGCACATAATTGAGAGGTACATCAAACTTAAGAGATATTATTGGAGAAGAAAAGAGAAGTGATGAAGGAGATAAATTTGTTGAGTTTATGAATAAATTGCATGAGGAAGTGAAACATAAGTTGGAGAAAAGTAATCAGAAATACAAGGACAGTGTAGATAGATCAAGGAGACATAAAAATTTTGAAGTTGGTGATGCAGTTATGGTTCATCTTAAGAAAGGCATATTTCCAATTGGAATATATGGTAAATTTAAAATGAAGAGATTTGGTCCTTCTAAAATATTTAGAAGATTTGACAGTGGAAATGCATATGAAGTAGAATTACCTGATGACATGGATATATCAATTATATTCAATATTTTAGATTTTTATGAGTATCATGAACCTAATGAAGAAGTGATAGTACTGAGTGATTATCCTAAGAAATAGATAGAGGAAGTTGAGCAAATTTTGAAACAAAGAGTTGGTAGAAGTAGAAGAGGAAGGGATTACATGGAATATCTGGTAAAATAGAAGAACAGATCGATTGGAGACTCGTCTTGGATTTCTCAATATGACTTGGATTCAATTCAGGTTGTACCTGAATCATGATTCAGAGAATCGTTTCTTTTAACCCCAGGTGTCTGGTGCAGGATCATCTTGGGTTCTTGGCAATCTTGTATCAGCCAAAAATATGTTTGTTTTGGTTTGGTAGCTTGTTGGAGACTTCTCGGTAACTACTTTTGTTCGCTCGGCTGAAGAATTGTTTTCCACTTAGGATTGGTTGGCTTCTTACCAAGTTGTTTCTTGTGCTCGGTTGGCTTCTTACCAAGTTTTGTTTTTGAAGTTGGATCATTTGGCCGACTTCTGCATTTAATTTTCATAGCTTAATTAATGTTGGGATCTCTCATTGGAATGTGTGTGGACCTAAATATGGGTCTTTTTTGTTTCCTGTGTTGGATCTTTAGGATCAAAGTGTCCACCTCTTTGGTGTACTCTTGTATATATTTGGTTTTTTGTTCTTAGATTAGGGAAGAAATTAGGAGAATCAGTTTGGAATAGAAGATTAGGTGTTAGCAGATTTGGATCGCAGGTTTGTGACCTCGCATGTATGAAGATTATTCTATAAAATATTTGAATGTATATGGTCAAAACCAGGAAGGCCTTACAACCCAAAATGTATGATGTTTGATGAAATAATATAAATTTTATGTTGTTTCTTCTCTCACTTTTCTATGTTGTTTCTTCCGAGTTATTTTGCAAGTTGGTTTGGATAGTTGGGAGTACCTTGGGCCCTGGTCTTCCTACCCTCCTTGTGTCATTTATTGTTTGAAAATATAGAAACAAACACAAAACACATAGAAAAATTTGTTTTTTTAATTCTAAACCACACAAAGTGTATGTTCTCAGATGTTTTCACAAGTCTTGACAAGAAAAACTTCCAAAAAAGCTACCTAAGGTTAAATTTGGCTATGAATCATGGCTTTAAGAGGTAAGCTTGCTACTAAACCAGGTTTTAATGTAATTTCCATTCAAACAAATGATGAGTCTCTTATACCCCCATTACAAGGGCCTCCCACACTCATAAAAAAATATGATTCTGTGCAATCCCGAAGGACTGCTAGAGGAGGTGAAAATTCTCAACACCTATTCGTCACCCACCCTTTTGAGGATGAATGCATTTATATTATAATGGGTCAAATTTTACCACAACTAAGGTAATTTTCTCCCACTTAGGTCATTCCCTCTCACCATCCTCATAAGGATGTACTCGGGAGGCTAGCCCTCTATAGCTCTAACATGTTCATATTAAAGAGAGAAATGAATCGAATAGGTAGGTTTAGGAGTTTGAATCACTCAAAGAGTGAAGAGCATATCCATACTACTTTCTTCTCTTCCAAACATGTTTAACAAATATGAATTCCAACCTCTTGACAAGGAGGTTTTAAAAATAAAATGTTTGGTTCATTCCTTATCCTTTCTTTCTATATCCAAATCTGACATGTTTGGCATTTTGATTAACTATAAGAGTTGAGAGAATAGGCCTAATGTATTCTTTGGTGAACAATAATATGCTACTAATTAGACTAATTTTAGAAAGTGAATGCCACAATTTAAGAAAAATGCAAGCTTGTTAAGAAAAATACCTCTTCATGTAGCTATAAAATGCTAGGCACACTTATGAGTGTTTTTCTTTCTTTTTAACTCACCTAGTGGCAATCGTTCACTCTCCTTCTCCTCTAACAAAGTTAGTCAACACAACCAACAAAATGAAGGAAAAAAAAAAATTGAAAAGAAAAAAATTTAAGGATCTCTTTTTAAATTTGCAAATTCCTTAAAGATCCCATCAGATTTAATCTCAATTCAATGTAGGAAACTTGATTTTATAAGCTTTCACAATTTTGACAAAAAGCTCAAAAATCTTCTCCTCTTCTCCTAAGCTTTCCAAAATGGAGAAATTGTGAATTTATTTTGCATTTTTTTGTGAGAATTCTTACCTCTTTGTTCTCTTTGTAAACTCTCTACTCTATTTTTTGTACCTTTGGATGTCTTCTCATCTGTAAATCAGAAAACACGGAGTATTAATTTTCTGATTTTAATAAGCTGCAAGTTGAAAAATACCGAGAGCACTACGTGTCATTTAACAGCTGATACACGAAACTTTACTATTGTTTACGCGGTATTTTGACATACTTTACACGGAATTTAAAAAGTTACTACGCGCTACTTAAGATAGATCAGGTGTAAAATAACTTTACACAGTGTTAAAACACATTAGAAAATGCGTAATATGAAAGACATCACACGATAAAGGAAAGATGACAGGCGTGATTTGACTATGTAAAGGTGTGACTTCATTTTCAAAGGCATGACTTTTGGCTTGGTACGTGGTGAAAGAAGGATTGTAGGCATGACTTTTTTGTTTGTACGTGTGAACATTTACCTTGTAGGCGTCGCTTTACTTGCAAACTACAACAAGAAGAGATACAAAACATGCAAATTAAGATGAAAAATGGAAATTAGAGGCTTAAAGCCCCACGGTGGGTGTCATTTATGTATATATAAACTATACCTTCATGAAATTAGTTTTAAATATATCAATTCTATGGAAAGATAATATAAATTTAATCAAAGAATTGACAAATTAACAATAAGCATTCCATGGTTCTCTAACTAAGCATGCTAATGAAGCTCTCAGCTTTAATCTCTATTAGTGACAGTCCTAGAATGAGAAAATGATGTTTGATAATGCCTAATCTAGCTCTCAAATTCTCAAATTGCATTGAAATTCATTCAATCTTGCTTTCAAAACTCACTATTATGCTCAAAAATGTTATGCTCTTAAAGAATTTCTCTATAGTGTAGATGCAATTTCTCATGAATGTATAGGATTCTTAATGCTCTCAAAATGCTTGGTATTTATAGGATTTCGCAAGGGTAGGGGGTGGAGTTAAGTTGATCATGATCAAATCTTGGTTGAGTTGAAGGCTTTTCAAATGGTTTCAAATGGAGAGACCATTTAAATGTTTGTCTCAAAGGTTGGGACAAAGAGACAAATTGAGTGGTGAGGATGTTAAAGGGTCAAATGACTGATCAAGATTGCAAAGTTTGGAGTGATCCATGTGCTTCCAATTATTGATTCTCATTGGCTCTTCAAATTCTTGTCTCCTTTGTTGAAAGAAAATAGGATTTAATTAATTTAATTAATTAATTAAATTATCCATGTAAGGGAATAGGTTGAATTTGATTTTTTATTTAAACTATACAATTAATTGATTAAATCAATTACATGGTTTCGATTAATCCCTTTTAGGCTTATATTTAATTAATTGATATATTTATTAATTGATCCTTTAATTTTGATGCGATTTAGTTCCTTTTGATTTTATTAGCTTCCATTTGATTTGATAAATTGCCATTTGATTTGATTAAGTATATCTGACCAAATTTAGGTGTCTACACCAACAGGTGAAGATTTCCTCATACACAAGTATCTATTTAATTATGAGTGGAAATTTGATTAATTAAATATAATTATTATAATATATATAATAATAATAATAATTAATAAAGACACAATATTTATTTAAATAATGTAATTATTTAATTAAAGTGTAGGCATAAGGAATAAATGAATAGAAATATTATTGATGACTATTAATTAGACGCTTAATAATTAAGTAATTAATTAAAAATTACTTAATTATGGAATTAGAGAGAAATTGTGAATTCAATTTTAGAATATAGTAGAAAGACACAAATTAATTAAATATTAAATATTATTTAATAAATTAAGAAAAATGTTAGTAAAATCATTGTATGCGAGCAACTAGTCATTTTTACATGTCTATATTTTGCCCCTCTTTGATAAAATACATTTTTGAGATATTTCAAAGTGTAATGCCTCCACCAGGGAACACGAGAGGACTACACAATAAACTAAGATAAAGGCAAGTCAATTTGTTTTTTAACAAAGTATACAACTAACATTACATTTACAATTGCCTATAACATAAACTCATTAACAATACATTAAATTAAATGTGAACATGAATACTAAACATCTATTAGACAACAAGGTCCTCTTAAGTTCCCTGATGTCACTACTAGAAACACATAACATACATGACTAAGTCTATATGATAACTTATAACAATAAAAGAATTACAATATGAATTATCCTATTAGGTATTACAATCAAATAACATATAGTCACACGATCAAGATCAAGATCTACATCTTAATCCACTTTTTTTTAAATCACAAGTAATCAGAGATACATGTTACATTTACAAAGTACAAGTAATCACTGAAATGCATTTACATATTCATTTTACATTGATATCCTCTTGGTTTATTTCCAACATTCATAATTAGATATTTGTCATCTTAATTGCATAATCATTTAGCATTATAGCTTCATAATAGTTCAAATTTTAGCATGTTAGACTAGTATTTTGCATCATGGTAGAGTAATTTGCAAACATCATCATGGTAGGGAATGTGAAAATTTATGCTTTGGATGCCCAATTTTGAAAGGTGCATGGTTGTGCATTGGGTGATCCAAAGAGTCATGGGGGGTACTGAGGGGGAGGGGGATTAGTTGACATGCATTTAATACTCTAATTAGAAATGTAATAAAGAGAACCATAAAAGAATTATTGTATGAATTATCCCATTAAGTATTACAATCAAATAACATATAGTCACACGATCAAGGTCAAGGTATAGATCTTAATCCACTTTTTTTACATCACAAGTAATCAGAGATACATATTACATATATACAAAGTACAAGTAATCACTGAAACACATTTACATATTCATTTTATATTGATCTCCTCAAAGAGACTACGATACTGCATCAATATTCCAATATGATGATGTAAACAATGTTACATCATTACATCAACATGTAGCTGAAAAATAAGATACAATGATTCAAAGAAATCATTTGGTTGCATGAATAGGCAACTAAAGAGAAGAAGATGCAAGACCATCCCATCTCTTGATCAAACTCTAAAAAATACTTGATGGGTGAAATATTTTCCACCCAACCACATGGAACCATGAGGCCCACTCCCCCAGGCTGGGAGATAACACAAGGCCCCACACCACACAAGAAAAATAAGCAAGGAAACAATAATAAAACATCCAAACCAAGAAATAACATAGGAATCTACAAGGATATAAAACATGGGATAACATAAAGATATACACAAGGGATACCATGGAAAACCACACTATACCAGAGGCAAACCACAAAGCTGACATGAGGTAATCCTAAGACACATACCAGAGAGTGTCATCACATAGCTCCCACTCCTGTGTTACCATGGTAGTCTCTATCATCCTCTTCAAACCCTGAACCCCAAGTGGAACTCATGTGGGACCAACAACCTTTCATGAGGACGAGGTGTCAATTTTCCAAATTAATTCCCCACAGACAGATGACTGATCCTTATCCAACTCATCCTTGGTTTATAAAAACACTCAAGGCCATGGGAAAGGCTACTCGATTATCTTGTTAATGTGTATCCTAGCCCAGTTAATTTTAATATGCTTTCACTTGATTAAAAATCCACAATGGGTTACCCTAGACTTACCACTTTGGGCCCCAAACCCCACTGCAAGCTATTAGAATCCCTATTCTCTCAAGAACACCTGCATGCAAACCTGTCACATAGAAGAAGCAAAGTACAAAAGACAAGAGAAAACTATGGAGGCCAAAAATCCAAAGGAGACATCATATGCACAATAAAATAATATATTAACAATATGTTTCAAGAAAGTACATTGAGATGTGAAGACTCCTTATGAAAAACAAAGAGGTGAATCCTTATAAAGGAATCACGAAACCCTAAAAGGGAAAACCTAAGGTTAGCTTAAGAAACTAGAGTGAATAGGTGAGTTAGTAATTAGATCATAATGATTTAATTAATAACCTGAGAGATTATTACTCTAACACCCCCCCTTAAGATAAGCTTAGGGAGAAGAAAAACCTAGGAGACTACTGCAGAAAGTAGAAAAGGAGGGTCCCGACAATAAGGCCTGATTAGGTACCCAATACATGAAAGAAACTAGATGAAGGAAACAAAGCCTCCAATCTAGGAAAAGTCCCAAAGAAAGGAACAAGAAAGAGAAAGTAACATCTCCGAAGCATGAAGTTGTAAACACTGTTAGAAGTAACTGCTGGAACCCCCACTGAAAAAGTGCATGACCAGGTAGAGAAGACAAAGTCTAAAGAGTTGATCAATCAAACCCAGGAAGCAATAGAACCAATAGGAGAACCCCCCCCCCCCCCAANGAGAACCCCCCCCCCCCCCATAATGCTGAATAAGGAGAGGGGTGATAGGAACACTGAAATGCAATGCCAGAAACATCTGCAGAAAGAAGAATCAGGAACACCAACAGTGCAACAGAAGTACAAGTACAGGATAAAGGGTAGTGTCACCAACACAGCATGGGCTAATGTCATGGAAGGTATGCTCACTTGACAAAGGTGGATGAGCACAAAATGGCAAAACATCATGACCCCCCATGACACTTTATAACTGAGTGCGAGTACAAAAAACACACAAGGTGCTTGGAATCCCAAATATGCAAAAGCAGGCACTTTATCTTGGTGTGTTTACAGAAAAGAAAATGCAACAGAAGAGAAGCATACAATGCTCAGAAGTCAGAAAGAAGAGTGAGCCAGAAGATCAGAAGAAGAGATCCCAAGACCTGTAGAACCCAAGTAATCTGCCAAAGTGCGAAAGAGAAAAACTCAAAGGAGAGAGAACCTGGAGAAAAATCTAAAAAAAAGACCCCTACAACTGAAAATTTCATTGAACCAGATTTTTGACGATATTTGGTTTGCCAAAAACAGAGTCTGGATGAGCAAGATATGGCTCCCGGAAGGCAGAAAATAGACATCAAACTTTGATAGAAAAAATACTGTAAAAATGGTAGAACCTAAAACACCAACCTCCATCATCTGAAAGTTCTCAAAAAGAGCTTTCCGACGATATATGGAAGTCAGAAAAATACCCCCGTATGCTCAAAATAGAGTGCAAACAGTGTGGGAGGGTCAAAAAAGCTCCAAAATTCAGGTTTTAAGCCCCTGGGCGCATGGCGCACGCAGGGGGCTGGGGCGGAGCCTTTGGTCACCCATGTGATCACCGCTAGAGGGAAAAGGGGCCCGCGGGTGTTAAACAAGCCGCTGGGCGGTGGAGCGGTGGGGCCAGCCGGGCGGAGCGGCGGTGGCGGCCAGGCGGCGCGGCGGTGGCGGCAGGTCCCGGTGGTGGCGTGGTGGCCGAAGGGTGGCGTGCGGGCTGGGGGTGGCATGCAGGTGGTACGGTGGCGGCACCGGGGTGGTGGCGTGCTCTGGCAGCACCAAAAATCATGAAAAAAAATGATTTTTTTGGAATTTTTCTCAGTTTTCGTGCCCGTACAGCACTGGAACCCAAAAATTTTTTGCCTTAGAGCCAATTTGTCCAAAATGGACAAGTTTTATATAGATTCTAGGGTTTTTGGGTGCTCTGAGCGCAACGGTAATGACCGTTTGAGCCCAAAATGACCAGAAACAAAGGTCCCCCTAAATCCACACAAAAAACTTTTGAAAAGCCAGAAAAACCTCCAACTTCTGATACACTTCGACAAAGTACGAACAACAAGCAGCAAGATGGCTCTGAAACCATGTTAGAATAGGAAAAACCCTATTCTCCCAAGAACACCTACATGCAAACCTGTCACATGGAAGAAGCAAAGTACAGAAGACAAGAGAAAACTATGGAGGCCAAAAAGCCAGAGGAGACATCATATGCACAAGAAAACAATATATTAACAATATGTTTCAAGAAAGTAAAATGAGATGTGAAGACTCCTTATGAAAAAAAAAGAGGTGAATCCTTATAAAGGAATCACGAAACCCTAAAAGGGAAAACCTAAGGTTAGCTTAAGCAACTAGAGTGAATAGGTGAGTTAGTAATTAGATCATAATGATTTAATTAATAACCCGAGAGACTATTACTCTAACACAAGCCACTCTCCCAACTATGCTCTTAGAAAACAACTCCTATGCTCCAAGCTGAAAACTCAAAAGACAACACACAAATAAATTAATCGTAAAGAGATCTTCATAATTCCTCATTTTCAATTAAATCTCAAAAGTAGAGTTTGGAGCATAAAATACAAAACCTTCAATGGGATCCATATCTATATCATCATAACCAAAGGGACATCAAAGACAAGACATATAAGCCTCGTGATGAGAATCTCATGGAACCTCTCTAGATTCCAAAACATAAATTGTAACCAGAAATTACATAATTTATGCATATGTCCCCTATGGATCTAATAACCAAATATCAACGTACATTCATCATCAAATCACCAATTCACCAATAACAAAATCCAACCATAAAGAGATACCAAGAATTGAAGATTGAACCTCCTGCGACCTCAATTACATAGATAGACGTCAGACCAACATAACATAATAAACACATGATAAACCAACATATGAATACATTAATACATTAACACTCAAACTATCAAATGAAATTAAATCAACTAGATAAACCCTACCTCTAGTAAACATAAGGAAAAACCCAATTTTCCCAAATGTCTACCCAAAATAGTCAAAATCCACAACACTCTCATATAGAAGGAACAATGGCAATCCATAACATAGTAAAGTTACATTAACATCCAATCCAAAAGTAACACTAGGAATAAATATCTGAGTGCCACTATCAATTTACAACATAATTTTATCCACTTATTATGCTAATTATAAAAATAGATCTTGTCAAAGAATTAAGAAATCTAATTAAAATTATTAACTAAATATAAATCAATGAACTACTATCTCTAACTTCATAAAAAAAATACCTTCCTAACTAATAGAAGAAAATTTACCTCCTATTCAACAAAAAATTCACTATTCATTCAAATCTTATTTCTAAAGAAGGCAATATTGATAAAGCAATGTCTCTTAACAGTCACACCAAAACAAATTTAAATATTTCAAATAAACTAAAATCATTTAATCCTAGCAAAAACAATCTAATTCCCAAATTACTCTTATCTTACAAACTATAGTTCTTAACTAAATGAACAAAAATAACACCAAGATTTAGTTCCTCTATTATTAAGTACAAAAACTCAATAAAATTTGCCTTAAGATAATCTCCATCAAGATAACTATTTTAATAAGAAGTAATGGTAATTAATATGAACAATCTCACATTAACAAACAAAAAATTGAAAATATTTTCAGTGTAATTGACCGTAAATAATTTATTTAATGGTCATTCCTAATCATTATCGTGGGAAACTAAACAATGGCCAAATCCTAACAACTCTACATAATTTAGAAAGCATTATATATATTCTAATTATAGAATACTAATAAAATTATCTAAAAAATAATCCTATGACAGGCATGATAACTAATACTACATGGGAATACTTTAAAACTCATTTTCTAAATAGTTTTTATTTAACTAATTATGATGATCGCCATAACCCTCTTATAATTTATATATATAGGTGCTAGGCTCTTATTAACTATTACAATTAAGGTTATCAAATAAAATCTAGATGTTAAATTTATTAAATATATGTTAAAAATATGCTTATCTATTTCCAAAACAAACATCTAAGTTCAAGGTTCTTAATTGAATTCGAATATTACTAAAAACATTTGTGTGATTGTGATCTTCAAACCAATGATAAGAAGTATTTATAAAAGAACTTATATTGATTGAAGGTTATAAGGACATGGAATCGGTAATGGACTTTACCCAAGAAGAATTACCATTAACTGTTTCCTAAATAGTGTATTTAAACAATACAACCAGTCTAACATAAATACGAAAAAAGTGGAAACATTTCAATCAACTTGCTATCCAAGATGAAGACAATGCTAATTATAGATTAACTAATTTTAGCCCATAAACAACCAATGAACAACATGAAACCTAAGAATCTACACAGGGGTTAAATAGAAATGGGCAAGAGGAGAAAAAATTGAGTCAACAAGGACAACTATGAATGAAAGGATCATGCAAACAACCAGCCAAATTCAGAAATAAAAAGAAGGCATTTTGGGTATGTACATAGGATGGAATATGTATGAGTAAGGACAGGAAGACCCATCTACCGAGTATGTCTCAATAAAAAAAGCAAAACTATTTGTTACAATGTATGGTAGTTGAGAGTGATGTGAAGGATAGATGAACTGAGGTGACTCCACACAGATTCAAGATGGCTCCCCATGCACAGAAAAATTACAGTACTAAACTCAAGAATAGGTCGAAGAATACCCATTTTGAATAGACCATCCGACCCCCATCTCAGATTACTATATTGCTTGAGGAATCATGTCCCCGAACTAACCTTCTAAGAAAGCCAGAAATTTGCCAAAAGAATATCAATGCATTAGGAAAAGAAACGCCTCTACGGGATGAAAACACAGGAGTACAGGTAACGCTCAAAGAGGAATATAAATGACCCCCCCTAAACTGCAGACGTATAGCATGCTTTAAAGGGTAAAGGACCCGAATTAGAAAGGAATCCGTTCAATATATATGTGATGATACCAGAAGTCCAGGAGACAGGAGGAATATTACCTCCAACACATCAAATGAAGACACCAAAGTCCACTAAGACGACAAAAATACACCAACCAAAATGGTACCATTGGAAGGGCATTACATAAAGAATAATTAATAGAAATTACGCCTCAGTATTCTCTTGTGAAAAACGGTAGTAACAGGTAATATGGTTTCCCCTCAAGAAAATGAGCGAAAAATATAATGAAGGGCTCATTTGGTTGACAACGTGATCAAGATCACAATGTAACTTATAATTCAGAAAATAGAGGTCATAAATAAAAGTTATGGTGTTTGGAAGGTCAAAAACATCATGACCAATAGAATTACATTGTGTACACATCCATCGAGGTGGAGTAGGGAAGTATAAATAGGAGTTATGCGTTATTTTCAAAGTCATTTTCACTCTTTGCTTTTGGAGAATTTAGTGTGGAAGGAGCAGTCTCTAAGCAATATGTGTAGGAATGGGGGCTTATGAGAATGGAGTATACATCGATGATTGGGTCAGGACGTATCAACATCCCACGAACACCCTTGCATTGGTGAGTTTCTACAAATTTTCTTGATTTTTGTCTCATTTTTTTGTGATGGTCTTGATTACGGTTAGGTAAGACTAGGGCCAAATCGTTGCACTTAGGGGTTGCAATCGATGCACTTATATAGTCTAAATGACACACTTAGTTTAGGAAATGGACTTTGAACTGAGTCACACTTGGACATTTTGCGACATACTTTTAGTATGTAAGCGACAAACTTACATTATGCAAACAATGCATATATTAGTCTAATTCACTGCACTTTTAGGATTTGGGCGACACAATTGCCTGACAAAAAGGGTTGATGACCTAGCTGCTTATGTGCTGATGAAATGACAAAATTTGTTTATTTAAATAGTTATGAAATGTATGTAATGAATTTTATCATGTATTTTGACATGTGTGATTATGATATAGTGTAGATGCATTTTGACTTTGTTTTACCACATGTGTAGTGACTATGGACTACATTCTTACTTGTAGACCAGGGATGGTGTTTTGATTACTCAAGAGAATCATCCTAACAAACTCCCCTATAGACATAGACTAGATGTTTATGAGTGTGAGAATTTGGATAGCCTTCTCACCACTTTTTGCAAGAGGTGGCACTTAGAGACTTCATCCATCCACTTGCTGACATGAGAGTGCACAATTACTTTAGAGGATGTATACATTATTCTACGGTTTCTGATTCATGGGGGGAGGGTTTCATACTCTTTCCAGACTAGCAAAGAAGCAATGTGTAGCCTATATGATTCTAGGGTGGTGGACCTAGGGATTAGAGGTTATGAGATCAAATAGCGAGACATGCTTGGATATGATATGTACATTGTGATGCTTTGTGGGGTTGTGGAAAGTGTTCTGGATCCAGATAGGAGAGGACATGGGTTCCCTATTGGGTGGGTAGATGTAGTTATAGAGATGTGGTTGCAGGGGACGATCTATGCATGGGGATCATGTGGGTTAGCTTTTCTATATCATCAATAACATAACATTGTGTATCATAGGGCACAGAGCGTAGGGTGTGGTGTCACACTTTTATAGGTAAAGTCCTTTGAGAATATAGTAGTATTTTGTCTAGTTTTTTGTAGACCAGCCATTCATCCAAGAAAACCCTATGTTTATTATTATGAGATGGTGGTTCATAGACAAAGGGGCCATGTGAGGTACTAGAGATATTTTTTAGACACATTGAGGGACTTTACCTAGATACCTTACATTAGTTTCTCCATGTGGGATGGCGAGGATCACCACCTCTATTTTGTACAGAGGGGAGATATCTGATTGGTCGGTCAACACAGTATTCCCACATTATTGAGATACAAATTCTAGACAAGGTGTTGAGGTAGTATGGAGAGAGATAGGGAGTTCTAGTGGGGTTAGTGTAGGTTTCTTGGTGAGTGATGGATGTGAGAGGCTGGGGACCAGTGATCCCCTTAGAGATAGCAGTGGCTCAGTTTACTACCTTGTTTCCTTTGAGGTAGGATTGGCGATCAATGACAGTAGATGTTGGGACTAAAATAAAGTATGATTCATAGTGGGTTAGTCATGGGCCCATACCTTACATGGATCTAAGAGTGCCAATACTGATTTATATACAGCTTCATACTAGACAGTTGCAAAGGAGGCATGGTAGACGAGGGCGAAGAAGTAGGTGGGGTGGGCAAGGAGGGAGGGATGGAGGAGATGATGACAAATAGGGTGGAGGTAGATATGGCGGATAGGGTGTAGAGCTAATGTAGATGACAGTGAGGAAAGAGATGATAGGGGTGGTGGGGGTGTTGTTATAGGCGTTCTTATAGATGGACTGGTAGTTGGGAGGGAGGAGGAGATGAGTCCATGAGTGAGGATGTGGAGGTTGGTATTATAGGAGAGAGTGAGGAGGAGATAGAGATAACGTCAGAGAGAACTAGTGGAACTAGCTCTTCAAGTGATGAGATGGAGGTTGAAGGTGATGATATTGGACTCATGGATGTGGCCATGGGTGGTTTTGAAGAGGCTGCACAAGATATATCTATGAGATTAGATGTTGGAAAGAGGGGTGGAGATCAAGAGGATGATATGAGGAGATAAAGGGATGAGATTAGAGTTCTTTGGGGTAGATTGGATGGGGCTATAAGGATGGTGACATGGGAAGAGACCAATGTTACTGAGGCAAAGGGGAGGGTGATAGCTAAAGAGGCACAGAGCCACTGGTATACAATGAGGGTGTCAGTTTAGGTTGGAAGGATAGAGTGGATGTAGATGGATATGGATGAAGAGAGGGACAATATGAGGAGGGAGGTATAGGAAGTGGAGGGTAAGGCACAATGAGAAGAGGCTAGAGCTCAGGAAATAAAGGTAGATGTGAGATCATTCATTGCGAGTGTACAAGATATGACCTTGCAATAGAGTATTGACAAGATCTTCTAGGTTGGCATAGATGCTAGTAGACATGCCCAAGATATGTAGAGAGAGATTTATTATTAGAAAGGGAATTATGAGTGTGTTGTGTCTTCTAAGAAAAGGGTCACCATCTATATAGCTTCATTGAGATCACAGAGATCTCAGAGATCGTAGAGTAGTGGGGCAATTGTACAACCTCTCAAAGTATCCTATGAAAGTACAAATGCACCTCCCAAACAGATTGAGGCTAGCCCTTCGACTTCCATACCACCTAGACCTCCTAGAGTAGAGGGTGGAGGCAACAAGAGTTGAAATTGTGTAGACACCTTTGTGCATATATTTTCCAATCTTGTGAGATCTCCTTTAGACACTATATCATGATACTTTTTGGGTTATATATATGATGCATTTTTTGCGGGATTATATGATTTCTATGTGTTTATGTCTATGATTATTATGATGTGCATATTATGTTTACTTTCTATGATGATGTCTATGATGTCTATGAGATGAATTGATACATTATATGCTTCTACTTTATGCTTTTACTTTATGTCTATGTTATTGATGTATGGATGTTCTTCCCATATGATGTCATCTCATGTCGATGTACTATGCACTTACATTTTTTTAATTTCATATGCACTTTATGATGCGACTTACGAGACTATGCAGATGACTTAGATATGATACATATATGATTATGCTTAATGATTTTTATGTTTTACATGCACTTATATTATGGATGGATTGCATGATATGTGCTATGATGTATGATTTATGATATATTCATACTATCGTGTTATGAATGTAGCATGAAGTATTTTTTGTCGTATCATGATACTTTTGATGACATGTAACTGATTGAATGTTTGTATATGTTAAGTTGATGATCATGCAAGGCATTAAATCAGTTAATGTATTGTATTGTCATTGATGTCAAATTGATATAATCTGTATGGTCATGGAAATACTGCGAAAGACTTCAAAGAACTAATGAATCAAGGCTATCCTATCAAGTAATGCATATAATTCAAGTATTCACTAAGTGACTATATACACCGACGGAGTGCACACCGATGGATAGAGTAAAAGAGAAGAGTCACAGTGTTACCTGACAAGCAAATGCATAGCATTACCGATGAGAAAAGTCACAGTGTTTCCCAACGAGCAAAGCACAAAGTAACCTGACAGAAAGAATTTCAGTGTTGCCCGACGAAAAAGACAAGGATGGAATTCCCGATGACAACTGAAGTCACACCAACGAAATAGTTAGTTATCATCGATGACTAACTAAAGTGTTGACTGACAGAACAGAGAGTTCAGAAAATGACAAAATGCTTAGCTTTCAAGAGCTAAAGATAGACTTAACTGATACTTATCATTGTTTTAATCATCTAGTTAAAGTCAGAGATAAATAATTGATTTAAAGCTGATTTGTACAGTTGGCAAGAAGATCTCTTTTAGATAAAACTGGAGTTTTTCTTTAAATCTAATTGGCGAGAATTGTGGATCACGCCAAGAATCAAGAAAGCCAAGAAAAGGTCAAATCATGTCTATATAGAGACAAACCCAATTCATTACGAATGGAGTGTGGGGTGAAGAGAAAAGAGGGAAGATGCTAACGAGATTCTGAAGTAGAAGAAAGTCTTCGTTCAGACCTGATCAATGAAGTTGAGGAAAGAGCTAGATTTTGCAGAAAATGACGAATAGTGAGACAACATCATAGAGTAGAACAGTGTGGAGCAAAGGTATAGAATTGATTATATGATTAGAGAGGTAATGCACTTACAATAGATCTGAAAATCTGCAATTAAGTTGTATGTATGAACATATCACTAATGTTTCAGTTTAACCATTGAAGCATCAAGTCTCTTAACCAAGTAGGACTTAAAAGTCTTCTACAATTGAGATACATCCCAAGAAGTATCAAAAAGTTTGATCATAGAAAGTAGCATTGGATATGCCCGATACCTATTGATAGGCCAAGTGAGTGCTTGATCAAGGATGGTAGCATTAGATGCCAGATACTAGGTGACAAACTATCTTTTAAATCCTCTAACAAGGCCATACCTAACAGTGTGTTTGTAACCTTTAACAGGGTTGGATCCTAACAGAGCTCACTTCAGAAGAGTGAAAATTTGGGGTATCGGTCCCAGTGGTTTTTCCCTTAACAGGGTTTCCACATTAAAAATCCATGTGTTATGTGTTTATGTTTCATTACTTTACTTTTTTACATTTCACATATGCAATTCTGGATTTATCAGTATACTCTGCATATTTACTGTGTTTTGTTAAATAGTTGACTGCTTATCGGTAAACATACAGAAGAAGGTTTTACAAAGCAATCTGACAAGTAGTAAATTGATATAAGTATTTCATGGCATTCATCTTGTAGGACAGAAGATAACTAGAGGCATAATTTGTGGTTATAGGTTTTAAGGGTTGATTTAAGGATTAATTTTTGAGGCCACTGATTCACCCCCCCCCCTCTCAGTTATTACTAACAATTGGTATCAGAGCTTGTGTGATTAGAATGAAGGTTTCAAGACCTAAGCTAAAGATCACAAGATGAATAGACGAGATGTTCCCAAGTTAAACAAAGACATTTTTCTTCATGGCAGAGAAGAATAAGACTCCACTTATCAGGTATTGAAAATGATGTTACTCAATACTTAGATACTGAATATGTGTTTCCCACAGGAGAACCCACAGTTGAACAAATGAGAGAGAAGCATGAGAACAATTGCATGATGATAGAGCTTGCTTTCTCACTCTCCGATGCTGAATTTGAAGATGTCAAAACCTGCAAGACTGCAAAGCAGATGCGAGACAAATTGATGCTTGTACATGGTGGTGACAAAAATGTTTTGAGAGCCAAAGCAGAAAGCCTTAGAGGAAAGTAAATGATGATCTCAAAATGAAAGAAGGTGAAAACATCACACAATACAACACAAGAATCAAAGAGGTAGTCAATGCTATCCGAGGAGTTGGAGGTGTAATAGAAGAAGATATAGTGGTAAGTAAAATTCTAAGAACCTTACTGCCTAATTATGCTATTAGAGTATCTACCATTGAAGAAATGAGAGCAGTAGCAAATAGAAATGTTACTCTAGACAGTTTGAATGGAAGACTGATTTCATTTGAGATGAATAACTTTGATAATAGTGTCTTACCAAACATAGAGTCTGCATTCAAAAGTTCCTCTGAGAATAAGTAAATCAAGTCATAAACACACTATGAGAAAAGATAGTGATAGTGAAAGTGAAGAAGATGATCTTGATGAAGTTGAAGCACTTATGGAAAGAAGAATGTAGAGAGGCAAAGGTAAATACAAAGGTAAATTACCACTTGTTTGTTTTAATTGTAAAGAGATTGGACACTTAGCTACAAGATGTCCTAATAGAAGAAAAGATGACAGAAGTAATGACAGGTCATTTGAAAAGAAGTCTGACAGAGGTGATTACAGAAGCTACCGACAATCAGAAAGAAGAGATACTCGAGACTACAAGGACAAATGAAAGAAGGCTAGTTACCTAGCAAAATGCAAATATGATGATACTGACACCGAATCTGAGGAAGACATCGAGATGGTTTTTGTGGCAGTAAAAGATGATTCAGATGATGATGAAGAAATGTATGTAGAAACTGCACTCATATCTAAAGTTAGTAAAAACTATTTTTGGATCATAGATAGTGGTTTCACTCACCATATGACCGGTGATAAGGAAAATTTTGAGACTTTTGAATACTATAAAGGTGGTTCAGTAAGAATGGGTAATGACACACCTTGTCCAGTTGAAGGTAGAGGAACCATAATGTTGAATAACCAAATAAAATGTGAAAATGCTTATTGGGTAAATGGATTGAATTATAATCTATTGAGTGTTTCTTAGTTGAATAATTTAGGTCACAGAGTAGCATTTGAAAATAAGAAGGCAAAGATCTTCAATAAATTAGGAAATCTGATTGGTATCGGTGAGCAGACAAAAGATAACTTATTCTATCTGAATAATACTGACACCACTTGCTTAATAGCTAGAAATGAAGAAATATGGTTGTGGCACAAAAGATTGTGTCATGTGAACTTTGACAACATGATAAAAATAAGCAAAAAGAGAAATGTAAGAGGCTTACCGACGATGACCAAGCTTGACAATATCATGTGTAAGAATTGTCAAAAAGGTAAGATGACAAAGTCTAGTTTCAAAAGCAAGACCCATACATCTGATGCCATTCTAGAATTAGTCTATACTAACCTATGTGGACCTATGAGGACAAAGAGTTATTATGGTGATAGACATTTTATTCTCTTTGTTGATGATTACTCTAGAATGATGACAGTCATGTTTTTAAAAGATAAATCAGAAGCATTTACGATGTTTAAATGGTATAAAGAAATGGTAGAAAAACAAAGTGGTAAAGAATTGAAATGCTTAAGATCAGATAGAGGAGGGGAATTTATTTCTGATGAATTCACTAACTTTTGTAATGAGCATGGAATCAACAGACAGGTCTCTACACCAAGAACACCACAACAAAATGATATTGTTGAAAGAAAGAATAGATCCATAGTTGATTGTGCAAGGACGTTGATGATAGAGAAAGGCATTACCCAAATCTTGTGGAGAGAAGTTGTCAGTAGTGTTGTTTACACATTGAACAAAGTACAATTGAAGAAAGACACCTTATGAGCTATGGTATGGATACACACCCAATGTGAGTTATTTCAAAATTTTTGGTAGTCAATGTTATATCTTAAAAGATGATAGAAATGGAAAATGTGACTCCAAGAGTGATGAAGGAATATTTATAGGGTATTCCACCAAGATCAAGGCTTATAAATGTCTAAATATAGCCTCTAACAAAATTGTTGAAAGTGCAAATGTAAAGATAGATAAATTTGCAGAGAAGAATGAAAAGGAAATCACAAAAGAGCCAGAGGACTACAATAGGTTTGTATACAATGAAGAACTTGACACTCTACCTGACCAACAATGTAGAGCTCCCGAGTAATAGATCATTGCACCCGAGCATCAGGCTGCAAATACCGACGATCAGGATATTGCTCAAAATGATGCACAAAGTGATGGAGAATAGAATGAAGGACAAAATGATGATCAAGATGATAGACAAAGAGCTTAACCTATACTTGCTAGATATGTCAGAAGGAACCATCCACATAACCAGATCATTGGAGACAAGAAGGCTGGAATGAGAAATAGAAGTAAGTCTCTAAATACAAGATGTCTTATTTGTGATTATGAGCCAAAATCTGTCAATGCTGCACTTGATAATGATGAATGGATAAGTGTTATGAATGAAGAGATTGAGTAGATAAAGAAAAACAAGACATTGACACTTGTACCAAGACAAGATGAAAAGAATGTCATCGGTAAAAAATGGATATTCAGGAATAAACTAAATGAGAATGGAGAAGTTACTAGAAATAAAGAAAGACTAGTATGCAAGGGGTATGCACAAGAAGAAGGAATTTAATATAGAGAAACCTTTGCACCCATTTCTAGGCTAGAAGGAGTAAGAATATTAATTTCTTATGCTACATGTAAAGGATTCAAGGTATACCAAATGGATGTCAAGTCTACATTCCTAAATGGAATACTTGAGGAAGAGGTATACATTGAGAAACCAGAAGGGTTTGTTGATCCAGACAAGAGGGACATGGTATGTAGACTACACAAAGCCCTGTATGGATTGAAACAAGCACCTCAAGCTTGGTATGAAAGACTTCATTCCTATCTTATAATTATTGGATTTGTAAGGACTAGTGAAAATAATAATCTTTATTTGAAGGAAGATACTAATGTTAACATTTTGATTGCTGAGATATTTGTTGATGACATCATATTTGGAGGCAATGATATGCTATGCAAATCATTTGCAAATGAAATGAGAAAATAATTTGAGATGTCTATGTTTGGAGAGATCAAGTTCTTTCTTGGTCTGCATATCATGCAACAAGATGAAGGTATTTTCATTACAAAATCCAAATACATCAAAGAAGTACTGAAAATATTCAAGATGGAAGAGTCCAAACCAGTTGGAACACCAATGTCAATTGGATGTAAGCTGACAAAGGAAGACAAGTCATCAGAGTTAAATTAGACTTTGTACAGATCAATGATTGGCAAAATCATGTATGTTGTACATACTAGACCACATATTGCACATGCAGTAGGAATAGTTGTAAGATTTTCTGCTAATCCCAGAGAATCACATATGACTGCTATGAAAAGAATTCTAAGATATCTGAAGAATACCAAGGAATATGGCTTATGGTATAGAAGAGAAGGAAAATTTGAACTTAAGGTCTTTACCGATGTTGATTGGGCTGGAAATATTGATGACCGGAAGAGCACAACTGGAGGAGCATTCTTTATGGGTGACAGATTTGTCACATGGATCAACAAGAAGCAAGGATGCATCTCTCAGTCTACTACAGAAGTAGAGTATGTTATTACTGCTGCAAACTACTCAAATGTTGCATGGATCAAACAGTTACTGGAAGGTATGCATATGAAAATTCTTGAACCAGTAATTATCTATTGTGATAATACAAGTGCAATAAACATTTCCAAGAATCCATTCATGCATGCTAAAACAAAGCATATTGCCATCAAGTA
>MU225359.1:708605-741209 GCA_018584345.1 Thuja plicata
TTATAGAATACTTTAGAGATTGCAATGATTAATTTGAAACAGAGTATTATAAGCCAAGCTATGGTTTTGATAACATGAACCAATGAGACAAGGACTTTCATCCTTCTTCCTTTTAATGTTAGGAGGGACAACCTAATGATTCTCTCTACAAGGAATTAGCAATATGAATTGTATTACTTCAATACAATCCTTTTACAACACGTATGCATTTAGTAACAGTGGTATATCTTGAGTATTTGTTTTATGCTTGATGATTGAATAAAAACTAAACAATAAACCCTAACTAGTGCCTATCCTTGGGCAAAGAGTCAATGAAAACATGAAATAATAGAGATAAGATAATGAAGATACTATAGAGTGCCTTACAAACTACATGCAATTGAGATAGAATTCCTTACAAACTATCCTCTCATATCCATACTTCTGCATCAAATCCTTACAATAATGTTTTGCTCTCTAAAAATATCTATGAAACTTAGTCCTCTCCTTGAAAGGAACTCATAAACAATTAGACACACTACCTTATAGCGGGTATATTTTGGATGCCTTACAAACAAACCATACTAGAGCACAAATAGAATATAAAAGAGACAAGACAATATAGAAGAGGGAAACTACACTTGTATTTCATTAACAAATTTTGCTTTGACATATCCAGACAAGAAGCTTAAGAGACTGAGACAAGATGAGGAATTTACATCACAGTAATATATTCAACATCATTGGGACTTGCTTTGAACTTCTCCAGGGAAAACCCCAAAACATAGCAGAGGAGAGGAACCCCTACAACTGAGAAAAGAAAAGAAAGATATAGGAAGGAGAAACCCTAGAAATCATTCCTGGTTAACACCTGTTCTCTTTCAAAATCTGATCTTCTCTTATTCTGTCTTTTCTCCACTTAAATCTGAACTCATCAGTGATTGCCTTTTCAAATAAAATATGATTCTATTTTCCCTTTTAAAGGCTGTAAAATCTGTTTCATTTTGTCTGCCCAAAGTTTGAACTTATCCTCTGCAAAACTTTAAAATCTGATTGATTTCTACAAATATCTGACTTTATCTAAAAAATCCCTCTATGAAAGCTCTTTCAAATCTGATTTCAATCTTTTCAAAGTCTTCCAGGAATGCATTTTTGGGTAAAAATCTGATTTCAAACTCTAGATGAATCCAATATGATATCATTTTCCTAAGAATCTAATTTTATTCTCTGAGCAAAATCTAATTTTAATTGAAAGAAAAATCTTCCACGAAAAATTTTCTGTCAAATTTTGCAAATAAAATTATTGCACAGACTATGAGAAAGAACAAAATTTGCCCTAATGTTTCTACAAATCTAATCTCTTTTAATCTTTAATATTCATGCATAAAATTTAACCATTTAAAATATTTTATTCTTTTGAAATCCTGTGCACATTTACATTCTAAAATTCAACTTTTATGCAATTCTCTCCCAGAACCAACCAGAATTTGACATGTGGCACTTACTGGCTGGCTTCTTTTAACTGGTTGTGCAAACTCCTCCCTAACCCCGGTTAGTTTTTTCTTCTTTTCTCGAAGTCTCTAAAAAATATGCTTAACCATGGTCTGATTTGGAGACTTGGAGACTAGCTTTAGTCTCCAAGTCTCTGAATAAATTTTGACTTAGCATTTATGACCAGCGACCTAGTGACTAACCTTAGTCTCCAAGTATCCTAAAATTTTTACTTTAACCACTAACCTCCAACGACCTCACGACTAGCATCTTATGTCTAGCGACTACGTGACTGGCAGTTATCTCCAGGTCACGGCGGTTAGCTCCGGCATCTGGCAACTTCATGACTAACCACTAGCGGTCAGTCTCCAAGTCACAATGGTTATCTCACTTGGTGGTTATCTTCCAGTGACCATGTGACCGGATGTCACGTATCCCTTTTTCCTCGTCATCGCCTGTGTTATCTACGCCACCTCATCACAGCCACCTGTCTACAAAATTTCTTTCCTTCAACCTCGGGCATAGAAATCGAGGTAGTCCAGCCTGGGTGCTCATGTGGATAGCCTCCTCTTCATCTTCACATTTGATATGTTCTTGTTTTTGGTTATAAATATTCTAAAATACCTTTATAGGGTGCATGTGGGATTAAATTCCCTCAAGTTTTAAGGCATTTTTGAAATTTGGCTCAAAATAAGTGGTCCCACCATGCACTATACCCTATAGCACCATAGGGCCCGCCAAGAGCCTCTAGGCTCTTTTAATTATTTAATATAGTGTGCATTTTAGTATATAAACACTAAAAATGCCCCACATTACCAATGTGGGATATCTCATTTCTTGTTGTTTTTAAGTTTTAAACAACTTCCTGTGGATATTGCTCACTAATGGCATCATTTCTTTGCTAATTGAGACCGCCAACGTCTTCCAGAAGTCTGGGCGCCACCTTCCATGGTTTCTCTTTTTCAAAATTTTAAACAAAAATCTTAAGAAATCTCTCCTTAGTAGTTTACGCAAACACTGGAGTCTCTTTTAAATATTACACAACCTTCCTTTCACTTTAGCGTGGACTTCTGGGCATTCATTTTGCAAAGATTTTGGGATTCACACATGCCAATTGCATTTTGTATTTAGAATTGATTTAAAACTTTTACTATCAACTGACTTCCCTTTACTTTGCATTCCGCAGGCTGCAAACTCCATCTTTGCTTGCTATTTACATTGTGGTTTTTTTTATGCATTACCTTCTCTTCTTCCTGCATGGCATTCTACCTGCCAATAGCATTTGCTTTTAAATATAAATGTTTTAAAACTTGCACATCCCTAAGCTCCTTGTGCAATGCTCTGGCAATAACATTTGTTTAAATGTTTTTTTTTTTTTTTTTTAAAATTTCAATCTCTTCCTTTATCTACGCATACTTCATGGATTTGGCTATTTAAAACTTCTTTTAAAAGAAAACTTAAAACAACCGCTAGACAGAAGCTGCGCATCCCATTACTTTGTACATTTGCAACTTTTTTTTTTTAAATGTGTTTGTTTCAATCCTCCATAAAACTGTTATGCATGAGATGTCTGTGCATTATGAAAATGCATTATTGTTAGTTTTTTAAAACATAAACATCCTCCACAATATCCAGCACAGGGTCATCTTCTCCCCCCTTTTAGAAATTTAAAAAAAAACACTGGCATTATCTGCGCAGATTCCTGGCAATGGTGAATTGCTATTTAAAATACTTTATTTGCCCTTTCAAATGATGCGCTAGAATCCAACTCCTTCTTCAATGTTTTTGCAGCCAGTATTTATTGCATTTTAAAGTTGTATTTGTTGTTTTAAGTGTTTCAATCTCCTTCTCTAAAGATCTACACAGGGTGTATTTCAAAACGTGCTGGCTCCCTTTGATATATGCATAAGCTAATTGTTCACATGCTTTGTCCATGCATCCCATTCATGATTCCTGGCACAAATTTTCTTTTTTTCTTTATTAAAATCCACTAAGGAATCAAGAACCAACTTGTCCAAAGCTTTCTCATTTCTTGCTATGGTTGTGGTAATCTTTTGTGGTCTAAAGCCTTTTCTACTAATCACCTTTCTTAGTATCTTCTACTTTGAAGACCAAGTACAAAATTGAGCATGCGTCAATCCCCTCTATAAAAGAAGAGACCATCTTGAAAGATATCTTTCATACCTCAAACAAACTCTATCTCTCAATTTTAAAATTCTATCAAGATGGAATGTAAAGAAAATAAGATCCATAACAACATGAACATGCTTCAATGTATGGTCGCCTTATAATGCAATGAATTCAACTTGTAAATTGGTTTATTTACTGCCCAAAGACATTAAAATCCTATCGTCTGTAATCAAATAACCTCTTTAATAAAGTTCCATATGAGGATGATGAAAGCTTCATGATTGTGTATAACAAATGGATCTAATTTCTTGTCCTTGAAGCAATGTGGAGTCGCTGGGAAAATTTGTTGTTTTGCATCATTTAAAACTTCTCCTTTTCCCATTACATCTTCCCTATGCCTCGCCTAATGGAAATTCCTTATGTGTTCAAAATATTCCAAATCAAGAAAAGGATCTAGTTCTCTACTATAATCATGCAACATGTTGAAACAACATATATTTCATCGGGATAGGCCATTGCAAAATTACTAAATCAAGTTCTGAAGTTTGACCATCAATTCAAAGAGTACATTCATATGCAATAAGAATGATGCCCTGATTGGTTCTTGAAAACAAAATTTAGAAAAAAGTTCATCACTCTCTGAAAATAACCATTCTGCAAACTTGAATTTTGTTTTGCCCTGAAAACTGCATAAAACACCTTTGATACTGAATTCATAGAATTATCAAACAAGACCCTCAAAATCTCAACCTCTGAACATGGATTCAATGTTATATGTAGAATGCAAAACCTCAAATATCTTTCTCTGAAAGTGAACCATTCACCTGATACAAATCTGCAAAGTTAGCACCTTAACACTTTTCTGGTTTTAAACTCGGTGAATATGCGGAAAATTGATTTGGAATCAACTTAGCAAAGTGATCAACTAGATTAGTAAAAATATGAAAGTCTCCAGGTGGGTTCAATTCCAAGTCTACAATGAAAAAAAACTTTCAATTATGCCTGACCTTGAACCGGGTGCAAATAGGGAGACCACAAAGTAGGTCATTTAATTTTGGATTCTGCACATTCAGTAAAAATTTTAATAAATTAGAAATGGAAAGGCCCTAGAAAATTGGTTAACTGGATTGGAAGGAATCTAAAAATCTTTGGGTAAGTACTCTATCATGTTTGCAACATGGGGGAGCATTCAATTATGCAATGCATTCAACTAGACACATTTTGGAAAACCTCAAAGTAGGCTATTCAGAAATCTGGGTAATCAGAGAAATTGGACAGTTCTGGAGAACCAACTTTGGGCAAACTGAAAACCCATCAAACTGACCTGAAATGTCTTTGGTTCTGAAAATTAGACTCTCTAATATGCATGTAACACATTCTCAAATTAGTGACTTATGAAACCTAACAGTGTGCAAGATATTTCAAAACAAACTAGTCCTAGGACAGCAAAATGACACTTAGCAAAAAATGCAGATTTATGTAACCACCTCAAAATGACTATTCCCCAAACATGTCAGAATTGAAATTCATGAGTTGGAACCCATTTCCTATGTCAAATGAAAGGCACTGAACCCTCTTCCCCAGTGGTATATCATGAAAATTACTAGGCTACTTTTGACAAGCACTCCAACTAAGCCTTCTCACAAAAGCTTTCAGGGGTATTCACCTTTTTTTATTGAAAATTTTAACTTGGTCACTCAAATTTGTGCGAGGACCAATAGTGGCTCTGACTGAGGATGGTTAAATGTAAGTTTATACCAAGAACCATAGATCTCTGGAGTAGCAGACCACTTCAAAAAATGCCAACTAACTGCTGAAAGGAAACAAACTTACGTGAAAGAAACACACCTATATAATATGTGCAATATTCACAAGGCCTAAAGCCCCACAACTGAAATTAACTCTTACCTCTGTCAAACACAAATCTCTCTACCCCATGTTTCAAAAATATGATAACAATGCCACTCTTATCTATCTTATCCAATCCATTGTCATCCTGTATCAACTCATCATATAACAACAAATTTGCAAATTCTTCATATGAGCTTCCATAAACATTAAGCAGATTGTCATCATAAACATTTTGTGGCATATACATGTCACATTCATTAGATAAGAACATACTTTGATATTTGTAACATTTTTCATCTTTCATCTGTAAACCACAACTTAAAGAATCGCAATCCAACTGAAAAGAGGGACACTCAAAAGCTGTCACATTGCTTGAACTAGCATCATTAAATCCATTCACATCCATCATTTTCTTCTCAAAAGAAAACATACCTTGGTTTTTATACAAAAATTGAATAAACTCATCACCTTGGATATGATCAAACTTAGGACATGGAGCAATAACCTCTTCATCAAAAACAAGAACACCCTGCAACTTATCATCATCAAAAAAACTCAAAGAAAAGTGGTGGGTGGGAGGAAAAATACAAGTACATTGAATATTGGCCAATGAAAATTGAGCCACTAATTGACCACTTTTTAATGGTCCCAAGGCACACTTAGAATCAAGACAAGATTCAAAATCCACACTATTATCCAAATTAGTACTTAACTCAATACTTGGAATTTCCACATCTGCTAAATCTGAAACCATACTGAAAACCTCATCATCTGATAAATCAAACTAACATCTATTGTAACCTAACAAAAAAGGAGTGCAAGAAGAAACAGTATCACATATGTCTAAATCAGAATGCACTGATTTACTTTCCTTGTCAAAATCAATATGTATTGGACATGAAAGTTCCAAGCTTCCATTTCCTAAATATCTAAGATACTCATGAGACAAAATCTCTACAATTTGTTCACTGTGAAGGGAACAACAGTCATCTTCTTCATTCATTACCTCACTGTCTTCTTGCATGATGCTGAAAATTTCTTCTTTGTTGGAGTCTTGTAGTGAAACCTCTGAAATCATATCTTCTTGTGTAGTGATCTCACTACAAACACTCATGTCAGCATCATAACTGTTATCTTTTTGGCTACATATATTGTCTTCATTTTCCTTTTTCTCATATAACTCATTAAAAATATCATAATCAACAATATTTTCACCAGCAGTAAAATCCTCATCATCACTAAACATATTATTAAAATCAGATTCACTGTCAGATTTATCATCAACATCTTCAATAATCTCAAAATTTTCAGATTCAACATCATTGTTTTCAACATCATATATATCTTTAGAGGAAGCATCTTCTAAACCCTTTATCCATTCTATAACTTTCTGAAAATATTCTGCCCTATAAGCAATTGGTAACTTAAGAGTATGAGGGAAACAAATTTTAACAAATAACTCAACCCATACATACTCCTGAGGACAAAAAATGATACCGTAGCCTTTTATCTTACCAGTAAATCTTATGTAAAAATCATATGATGACTCACCTTCCTCTCTGCTCATGTGTCCTTGCAAAAGTAACACCACCCTTTCTTTAAGCCTTTGCCTTAACATATTTGTCTCTGTTTTGACAAGCTCATATTCTAATATAGGATCATTTAATTCAGATATGTCATGTTCTTCAGTGTGCTCTACTTCATTATATTGCTCTATATCACTAAGCTACTCAAAATCACTAAATCTGTCAGTAAAAAAAACCTCCAATGCTTCCATGGATTCTATTGAGGTAGGTCTCTAAACCAATCTCTTGCGATATCAACTAAGGATATTACAAAAAGTTTCATCAATATATCCTCATGTGAAATGTTATGACTGTCTATCAAGTTAGCAAACATTTCTAAATGATCTTCAGCTGACTGATCACCAAAACCAGTAAACTTCGGCAAACACTCCCTAACCTTTGATGGAATATGATTTGGATATCCAGGGATACCCAAAAAACTAATTGCCCCATACAAATTACTACCCCTACAATCACAAGAATATGACATCTTAGCAGTCAAAAAAATTTACGAACTGCCACTCTTATCTAATACATATTTCCTTCAAAATTTGCAAAAATGCAAGTAAAGCTTGAAATATGTAAACTTCTTTTACACTTTTATCCTTTTTTCTTTAGTGCTACAATCACTTGATAAGGAAAACTATCAAAAATTTGTGAAATACCTGGACGTACTTGAGCTACGACAAATATGTGTTTTGAAAACACCTCCAAATCAGCCTTCTAACTTGTAGAGCTGCCACCTTGTTGTAGAGAAAGATTTTACAACTGGCTGAGATCCTTTTTTAGCTTTGGCTTCTTCAAATCAGCTCACTCACACATACCACATATAAAGCCTTTTAATGATTCCTCACTTGGCTATGTCCATAACCATAGGAGCCAAAAAATCTGTTGTCATTGTTGTCGTAAGTCCACCTTCTTTGTAGTCTTTCTTTAACATACACATTGGTGCAAATCAGAGAACTCAGAGTCACCACTCACTATTAGTGAGATTCTTTTGATACTATCTTGGAGAAACTAAAAACTTTTAGACATATTGCAGAAAACAACAGACAAACTTGACTCCTCTTAATCATATGGAATATATCTTCTCTTTTGAAATCTAGACTCTATAACTGTTTATCTTAACTAGACTCTAGGCTAATTCAGCAAAGCAAGGAATTGAACATCTTAAACTTTCTATCCTTTTACTTCCCCAGCAGAGTCGCCAATTTCTTAGGTGACTCGGATGGGCTAACTCAACTGTAATGAAAAAATCTTAAACTTTAGAACACCAGAGATTTCTGAATACTTCAACAAGACTTTACAATCTCTATCCCCAGTGGAGTCGCCAATTTGTTAGCTCTTTTTCTTGCAACACTTACCTTAAAATGATAGTATACCTTATATACTTGAATGCAACCTCCTTTTATGCAAGAGAAAGGCTAATTGATGAGGTATTTGATAACACTGGGGATACCTATTATGACCTCCTTTTTTTTGAGCTCCACAGACTCAGGCAGGTATTACCTAATAAAAATTATTGATGCTTCAACCTATGTATTAGGTGGATTAGTTCATTCACTGGTTAAGTACCTAAAACCTCACTGTAACAACTTATAGAATACTTTAGAGATTGCAATGATTAATTTGAAACAGAGTATTATAAGCCAGGCTATGGTTTTGATAACATGAACCAATGAGACAAGGACTTTCATCCTTCTTCCTTTTAATGTTAGGAGGGGCAACCTAATGATTATCACTACAAGGAATCAACAATATGAACTGTATTACTTCAATACAATCCTTTTACAAAATGTATGCATTTAGTAACAGTGGTATATCTTGAGTATTTGTTTTATGCTTGATGATTGAAAAAAAACTGAACAGTAAACCCTAAATAGTGCCTATTCTTTGGCAAAGAGTCAATGAAAACATGAAATAATAGAGATAAACTAATGAAGATACTATAGAGTGCCTTACAAACTACATGCAGCTGAGTTAGAATGCCTTACAAACTATCCTTTCATATCCATACTTCTGCATCAAATCCTTACAATAATGTTTTGCTCTCTGAAATTACCTATGAAACTTAGTCCTCTCCTTGAAAGGAACTCATAAACAATTAGACACACTACCTTATAGTGGGTATATTTTGGATGCCTTACAAACAAACCATACTAGAGAACAAACATAATATAAAAGAGACAAGACAATATAGAAGAGGGAAGCTACACTTGTATTTCATTAACAAATTCTACTTTGACATATCCAGACAAGAAGCTTAAGAGACTGAGACAAGATGAGGAATTTACATCATTGTAATATATTCAACATCATTGGGACCTTCTCTGAACTTATGCAGGGAAAACCCCAAAACAAAGCAGAGGAGAGGAACCCCTACAACTGAGAAAAGAAAAGAAAGATATAGGAAGGAAAAACCCTAGAAATCATGCCTGGTTAACACCTGTTCTCTTTCAAAATTTGATCTACTCTTATTCTGTCTTTTCTCCACTTAAATCTGAACTCATTAGTGATTTCCTCTTCAAATAAAATCTGATTCTATTTGCCCCTTTAAAAGCTACAAAATATATTTCATTTTGTCAACCCAAAGTCTAAACTTATCCTCTGCAAATCTTTAAAATCTGATTGATTTCTACAAATATCTAACTTTATCTGAAAAATCCCTCTATGAAAGCTCTTTCAAATCTGATTTCAATCTTTTCAAAGTCTTTCAGGAATGCATTTTTGGGTAAAAATCTGATTTCAAACTCTGGATGAATCCAATCTGATCTCATTTTCCTAAGAATCTGATCTTATTCTCTGAGCAAAATCTAATTTTAATTGAAAGAAAAATTTTCCACGAAAACTTTTCTGTCAAATTTTGCAAATAAAATTATTGCACAGACTATGAGAAAGAACAAAATTTTCCCTAATGTTTCCCCAAATATGATCTCTTTTAATCTTTAATATTGATGCATAAACTTTAACCATTTAAAATATTTTATCCTTTTGAAATCCTGTGCACATTTACATTCTGAAATTCAAATTTTATGCAATTCTCTCCCAGAATCAACTAGAATTTGACATGTGGCACTTACTGGTTGGCTTCTTTTAACTGGTTGTGCAAACTCCTCCCTAACCCCGGTTACTTTTTTCTTCTTGTCTCCAAGTCTCTGAAAAATCTGCTTAACCATGGTTTGATTTGGAGACTTGGAGACTAGCTTTAGTCTCCAAGTCTCTGAATGAATTTTGACTTAGCATTTATGACTGGAGACCTAGAAACTAACCTCAGTCTCAAAGTCTCTTGAACTTTTCACTTTAACCACTAACCTCCAGCAACCTCGCGACTAGCATCTTATGTCTAGCGACTACGCGACTACCGGTTATCTCCAGGTCGCGGCGGTTAGCTCTGGCATCTGGCGACTTCACGACTAACCACTAGCGGTCAGTCTCCAAGTCGCAATGGTTATCTCACTTGGTGGTTATCTTCCAACAACCATGCGACCGGATGCCATGTGTCACTTTGTCCTCGTCATCTCTTGTGTTATCTATGCCACCTCATCACTGCCACCTGTCTGCAAAATTTCTTTCCTTCAACCTCAGGCACAAAAATTGAGGCAGTCTAGCCTGGGCGCACGCATGGATAGCCTCCTCTTCAGCTTCACATTTGATATTTTCTTGTTTTTGGTTATAAATATTCTGAAATACCTCTGCAGGGCGCATGTGGGATTAAATTCCCTCAAGTTTTAAGGCATTTTTTAAATTTGGCTCAAAATAAGGGGTCCCGCCATGCACTATATCCTCCAGCACCATAGGGCCCACCAAGATCCTCTGGGCTCTTTTACTTATTTTATATAGTGTGCATTTTAGTATATAAACACTAAAAACACCCCCACATTACCAATGTGGGATATCTCATTTCTCACTGTTTTTAAGTTTTAAACAACTTTCTGTGGACACTGCTCACTAATGGCATCATTTCTTTGCTAATTGAGACTGCCAACATCTTCCAGAAGTCTGGGCATCACCTTCCATGGTTTCTCTTTTTCAAAATTTTAAACAAAAATCTCAAAAAATCTCTCCTTAGTAGTTTACACAAACACTGGAGTCTCTTTTAAATATTACACAACCTTCCTTTCATTTTAGCGTGGACTTCTGGGCATTCATTTTGCAAAGATTTTGGGATTCACACATGCTAATTGCAATTTGTATTTAGAATTGATTTAAAACTTTTACTATCAACTGACTTCCCTTTACTTTGCATTTCGTAGGCTGTAAACTCCATCTTTGCTTGCTATTTGCATTGTGGTTTTTTGTTTTATGCATTACCTTCTCTTCTTCCTGCGTGGCATTCTACCTGCCAATAGCATTTTCTTTAAAATATAAATGTTTTAAAACTTGCACATCCCTAAGCTCCTTGCGCAATGCTCTGGCAATAACATTTGTTTAAATGTTTTTTTTTTGAAATTTTCAATCTCCTCCTTTATCTACGCATACTTCATGGATTTGGCTATTTAAAACTTCTTTTAAAAGAAAACTTAAAACAACCTCCAAACAGAAGCAGCGCATCCCATTACTTTGTACATTTTGCAAGTTTTTTTTTTTAAATGTGTTTGTTTCAATCCTCCATAAAACTGCTATGCATGAGATGTCTGTGCATTATGAAAATGCATTGTTGTTATTTTTTTAAAACATAAACATCCTCCACAATATCCAACGCAGGGTCATCTTCTCCCCCCTTTTAAAAAAAAAACACTGGCATTATCTGTGCAGATTCCTGGCAATGGTGAATTGCTATTTAAAATACTTTATTTTCCCTTTCAAATGATGTGCTAGAATCCAACTCCTTCTTCAATGTTTTTGTAGCTAGTATTTATTGCATTTTGAAGTTGTATTTGTTGTTTTAAGTGTTTCAATCTCCTTCTCTAAAGATCTGCGCAGGGTGTATTTCAAAACGTGATGGCTCCCTTTAATATATGCACAAGCTAATTGTTCACATGCTTTGTCCATGCATCCCATTCATGATTCCTGGCACAAATTTTGTTTTTTTCTTTATTAAAATCCACTAAGGAATCAAGAACCAACTTGTCCAAAGCTTTCTCATTTCTTTCTATGGTTGTGCTAATCTTTTGTGGTTTAAAGCCTTTTCTACTAATCACCTTTCTTAGTATCTTCTACTTTGAAGACCAAGCACAAAATTGAGCATGCGTCAATCCCCTCTATAAAAGAAGAGACCATCTTGAAAGATATCTTTCATATCTCAAACAAACTCTATCTCTCAATTTTAACATTCTATCAAGATGAAATGTAAATAAAATAAGAACCATAACAACATGACCATGCTTCAATGTATGGTCGCCTTATAATGCAATGAATTCAGCTTGTAAATTGGTTTATTTACTGCCCAAAGAGATTAAAATCCTATTGTCTGTAATCAAATAACCTCTTTAAGAAATTTCCATATGAGGATGATGAAAGCTTCATGATTGTGTATAACAAATGGATCTAATTTCTTGTCCTTGAAGCAACGTGGACTCGCTGGTAAAATTTGTTTTTTTGCATCATTTAAAACTTCTCCTTTTCCCATTACATCTTCCTTATGCCTTGCCTGATGGAAATTCCTTATGCGTTCAAAACATTTCAAATCAAGAAAAGGATCTAGTTCTCTACTATAATCACGCAACATGCTAAAACAACATATATTTCATCCAGATATGCCATTACAAAATTACTAAATCAAGCTCTGAAGTTTCACCATCAATTCAAAGAGTACATTTATATGCAATAAGAATGTTTCCCTAATTGGTTCTTGAAAAAAAAATTCAGGCAAAAGGTCATCACTCTCTGAAAATAACCATTCTGCAAACTTGAATTTTGTTTTGCCCTAAAAACTGCATAAAACACCTTTGATACTGAATTCATAGAATTATCAAACAAGACCCTTAGAATTTCAACCTCTGAACATGGATTCAATGTCATATGTAGAATGAAAAACCTTAAATATCTTTCTCTGAAAGTGAACCATTCACCTGATACAAATCTGCAAAGTTAGCACCTTAACACTTTTCTGGTTTTAAACTCAGTGAATATGCGAAAAACTGATTTGGAATCAACTTAGAAATATTGGTAAAAATATGAAATTCTCCAAGTGGGTTCAATTCCAGGTCTACAATGCAAAAAAAATTTCAATTATGCCTGACCTTGAACCGGCTGCAAATAGGGAGACCACAAAGTAGGTCATTTAATTCTGGATTCTGTACATTCAGTAAAACTTTTAATAAATTGGAAATGGAAAGGCTCTAGAAAAGTGGTTAACTGGACTGGCAGGAATCTAAAAATCTTTGGGTAAGTAATCTATCATGTTTGAAATTTGGGGGAACATTCAATTATGCAATGCATTCAACTGGACATATTTTGGAAAACCTCAAAGTAGGCTATTTGAAAATTTGGGTAATCAGAGAAATTGGACAGTTCTAGAGAACCAACTTTGGGGAAACTGAAAACCCATCAAACTGACCTGAAATGGATTGGGTTCTAAGACTTAGACTCTATGATATGCATGTAACACATTCTCAAATAAGTGACTTATGAAACCTAACAGGGTGCAAGATATTCCAAAGAAAACTAGGCCTGGGACAGCGAAATGACACTTAGCAAAAAATGCAGATTTATGTAACCACCTCAAAATGACTATTCCCCAAACATATCAGAATTGAAATTCAGGAGTTGGAACTCACTGCCTATGTCAAATGAAAGGCACTGAACCCTCTTCCCCAGTGGTATATCATGAAATTACCAAGCTACTTTTGACAAGCACTCCAACTAAGCCTTCTCACAAAAGCTTTCAGGGGTATTCACCTTTTCTTATTGAAAATGTTAACATGGTCACTCAAATTTGTGCCAAATTTGAGAGGACCAACATGATAGAAAATAAATAGAGGCATAATTTGTGGTTATAATTTTTAAGGGTTGATTTAAGGATTAATTTTTGAGGCCATTGATCCACCCCCCCCCCCTCTCAGTTATTACTAATAACTTTATCTTGAGGAATTTGTTAGGACAGACTGAGAGAATTGTTATTATTGATTAGGAAATGAGAGAATGAGGATGAATCCTGATTGAAACCTTAAATTCCTTTAATCTCCTTCAATTTCCAACTTATTTGAGCAATTTATTTCATCATCTAGCACTTTATTATAGAAATTTGGATACCATCCTAACCTACTATGAATGATCTAGGTACGATTATTCCTTTGGATTTTAATAGGCACTTTGAACAAATAGGGAATATAGGCCAATCCATCCAGTTCAGACATTAAGATTCGAGGTATGTGTGATGTATCACAACCAATTTATCTATTGCAATATGTTCTTCAATTAGATATTGTATGTGGATGTGAAGGCTCTTACCACAGATACCCAAAATGCTCTTTTAAGACTCCATGGAAAACATCCCACAAATAATAGACAAAGAAAAAATAATTCATTAACCATCCTGACATGTCTAATCACTTGTTGATATCACGGAGATGCATAAGAACATGACTTGTGAAAATCAAGACATAATAAGACCAACTTGACTCAATAAGTTACTAATTATTCATTTGTGTCTTTGTAGTTGTTTGACAATGACATTGATGATTGATGGTGATGTCTACTTTAAAGAATGAGATACCCCTCTTAAGACTAACCTATCTATTTTTTAGTGATTTCATCCTTTGTATAAGACAAACGAATCTTTTGACAGAAGACTTGATGTTGACTTGATCAATAGATAAGATAGTTTGGTCAGTTTGATTGAGGACCTGTTAACTAGTTGACAGTTTTGACTTGGTTCCGATGAACTTAGACTTGTTGTATGATGTTGTTCAATTCTTGTTGAAATATGAAAGAAATTGTTTATGTACAAAGGAATTTATTGTATAATTTTCAAGGTTTTTCAAATATTTTTGTTTGTCTTTGACAAATTTTCAGGACTTTTTGCAATTTTTTTGGTATTTTCTCAAGACATTTTTCAATGTTTTTAATTTTTTTTAGGACATTTTCTAATTTTTAGATTTTTTTTAGGACATTTTTCAATTTCTAGATTTTTTTAAAACATTTTTTTATTCTTAGATTTTTTACTTTTCAAGACCTTGATGGACCATGACATTGTGATGCCCCCATTTAAGAAGAGATTAGGCAATTTGTTATGAAATGGATGTAACAGACTATCTCAATGTAGAACAAGATAGGGACAAATGACAAACTTGAAACCACATTTTAGATGGAAAAGGGTTTTTTTTACGGAATATGTAGTGAAATGAGAAGTGATGTTAGGTTGGAGCGATGATAGATAATGGATCAATCATCCCTATACATGGCACTAGATTGTTCGGTTTTCACCATGGTACTTTCCCAAGGTGACACCAAAGTGGTTTTCACTATGGGATGAATTTATTTCCCTTGTATTTCTATTTTTGTGGTACACAAGATGCTTATTTGTCAGGTTTTCATCAATGTAACCATTTTTTGCGTTTATGATTTTTAATGTATTTTTTGACATTTTTGAAATAGGCCTACTTTGACAATCATGTATAGTACTTACGCAGATGAAAATTGTTGATGAGTTCTGATAGAGGTTGGCCCTCTTATGTAGATATCTAATATTCTCTAGACCCATAGACTATTGTGATGATGTAGGGACCAAACCAGTTGGGTTAAAACTTACCTGGTTTCTCTCTTTCCATTTGATTCCATTGATTCTCCATGAGTACCAAGTATCCAACTTTGAAGGATCAGAATCTGACCTTTTTATTGTAGCTTCTAAAAATATGTTGTTGATATGTCTGCAAATGGGTCGATGCATTTTATCTTTTCTCATCGATAAATTGTGGTTCCTAAAGTCAAGATACACAATATTCCTCATCTAAAATGACATTTTGAAGGGATACTCACAATGATGGGAGCTCAACCCAAATAATAAAATTAAATTTAGTTCCATAAACAAATGAATATGGATTTCCTCTTGTGGGTGTATGGAAACTCCAGTGCAATATGCTCAGAGGGAAGGATTTAGTTGGAGGTGTTAGACCTAAGATCAAATTACTGAGAGGGTGGTGAATCGGTAATCTACCACATCAACCAACTTTACAACCACTTAAACTTTAATCACCATTCATAAGATTAACCTTAATAGTAGTAAATGAAAAAATTAAGCATCCAAGATCATTCACAAATTTTATACATAGATTTATCTCATGGAAACCCAAATAGGGAAAAAACCATGGTGGGGATTAGTACCCACTAAAATAATCTACTCTTCTAAAGTATGCCCTCTGAGGAGCTTAACCCTTTTAGGATTTTACAACAGAACTATTATGTGCTACCTAGTTAAGGGATTTACCTTAGGCTTGTTAGAACCTTTACCCTTTTAAGAGTAGCCATGTTAGAGGACTTAAAAACACAAGCTAATGTGTCACCTTGTTAGAGCATTTACAATAAAGATCTGTTAGGGGATTTAAACTGTTGTAACTATCACGGAACAAAAACAACAATGATCTGAAAAATAGCACTACCTCTACTTGATCAGATCTACTAAACCACACAATCTCTTCTCATCATACTTAACTCTCCCCTGGCTCGATCACAACATGCATCTTACACCGCACTTGCACAATACACACGATCAACACACTTTGCATTGAACTTCCATAATTATATAATGAACTATTGAGTTCACCGCCTTGATAAAACCCTAAAATGAAATCACAAAGCATCCCTCTCAAATCCAATGACCCAAACACCAAAATTAAATACATAACACATATTTCAAAGACCGTGTTAGTCTATACAATGATTTACATATGAAATTGAGCCAAAGAGTCAAACACATTTTGACTATAATTAAACTTCCTCAAGAGTCTTCTCCACACGATAACATCAAGCAATGGGATACTAGATCATCACCTCCAATCATTGATACACATCATCAATTCATAAATTATTCATCGTTAATCATAGCCACATCGATGCTGATCACTGATACAAGATATGCCATCGGTAGCTCAAGAGCATAAACACTTAACCTGTAGAATAACACTATTTATGTTTACCAATCACTTAACCTTCTTACTAATCACTCAAAGTAGTTGTGATTGCAATAGTAGCATCTAAACATTGTTGATCACCATATCCTATGACCGTGACACAAGATGCATTATAGATTTGACAAGACATTCAAATCATCTATCACCTAGCATCAATTATTCTAGCAGTTGTAATTTTATACTTTATTTGATTACAACTCTCACATAAGCTTACTTCAGTAGTAGTGATCAAGCATTTGACATCCAGAGACATACCTAGGTCTCCCTTAAAGATAATAGCAACTGAAACTCATAATTCATCACAAATATGCTTGGCAACATACTAGGAACACAAATTCAATGGTTGACATTAATGAAAAAATAATATCTTACCATCCTATAATCAAATCACTATTACATCACCAAAATACACTTGCCATCACTGCATCAGATATACCAACAATCTCTCCCTTTGGCATTGATGGAAACAATCTATGCTTCACCAAATATGCTTCATCAATGATGGAAACACTCTCTTCATCATAGAATACATCAACATCTGCAACATGAAATATGAAGAAAAATGTTTCCACTTTTGTCTTTCACCTATTTTGCACTTACTCTCCCTTGCACTATACTTGACTCATACATATTCACATCCTTTACATACATCTTCTCCCCCTTTGACAACAATTCAAAAGGTTATAAATACACCTGATATCACCTCTGCAGTACTTGACTAATCAAAGAACATTACTTCACAGACTGCTCCCCTAAGGAGCAGCCTCACAACATCAATCCACACATAAGAATATTCTATCAATACACTAGGACTGATGCAACTGCATCTTCACTTAATTTAGGGTACATAGGGGAATGACCCCTAACCTACCTCTTAGGTACTCAAAAGTATCCATAGGCAATGGCTTAGTAAAGATATCAACAATTTGCTCCTTAGTTGGAACATACTCCAACCTTACTTCCTTTTCCTGTACCTGTCCTCTAAGAAAATGATATTTGATAGCTATGTGCTTAGTCTTAGAGTGCATCATCAGGGTTTTAGAAATGTTAATAGCACTTGTATTGTCACAATAGATCGCTACCAGTTCAGTTACCTTCTCCTGTAGTCCTTCCAAAATCTTATTAACCCACACTATCTAAGTACAATTAATTGCAATGGCAACAAACTTAGTTTTAGCTGTTGACTGTGATATACAATTTTTCTTCTTGCTTTCCTATGATACAAGTCTCTCTCCAAGAAATAATGTACCGCCACTTGTGCCCTTTCGATCATCAACATTACCTGCCCAATCAACATCTATAAACACATTCAAATAAAAATCACCTTTATGTCCATACTAGAGACCATAATCTCCAGTCCCCTTAAGATATTTGAAGATTCTCTTCACTACAACCATATGAGATTCCTTAGGATTAGAAGCAAATCTAGCTACTAATCAAACTGCATGTGCTATATTCGGTCTACTATATACAACATACTATAGCTTACCGATCATGGACCTATAAAGTGTCTCATCCACTTCTTTAGAATCATCTTCCTTTGACAATTTTCAACCAGTTACCATAGGGGTACCAACTGACCTATACAATCAATGCCTATCTACTCACACTAATGCAACAATCCTCTTTGGATAATGAAGTTCTTGAATAACTTGAACAATCAACTATCTTTTCATCAGTAATATGAACAATTGGTAAACAAAATGAAATTGGTTGAAATCTCAAGAAAATATAGAAAAATCCTTAATTCTACTCTCTTTCAACTATATTATGCAGGCCCCCACAATTATAGGTTGTGATAATTTTTCTACTAAAATATAAGAAGTGGTGATGTCAAAAATAGACTCAAGAAGATCATGTGAGTGCATGATGCAATGTGAGGCTCCTGAGTCAACAATATAATTGTTCTTGGACAAAACCAATCCTTCAATTATAAGGGTATGTTCCTTAGTAGGTTTGTGAAGATCATTTTGTTTCTTTATGACCTCTTCTATAGCTACAGTAGTCTTATAACAAAATTTAGTATCATGATTTTGTAATCCTTAATAAGTATATTAAAATTTTATTTCTTCTTATACTCAATGAAGTATCTTGTATGAATTTGGAAAAGATGTGGGTTGTGTGTTAACATTAATCTTCCTTTTAGATGATCGGTTGTTTCTTGAAGTTGATTATGTCTTAGGTTTAGTTGAAAACTTATTTTCTTTCCTCTTAGATGATTGGACAAAAAGTGCCTGAATTTTGGAAAGTGAAATACTTAAACTAAACCAAGAAGTCTTCAAGAGAAGGGAAGGCATCAAGAGATAATGTTGCAAATTAAGCATCCAATTATAGATTTAGAATCAATCAACTATAGAAAATAGATTATTAGATTTATCTCACATTTTCTTAGGAGTAGTACGTATTAATTGTGAACCCCTAGAAAGATGCAAAAGTAGAATGACAAGATTGTGTGATGTTTGGAAGCCAAATCATCCGTTTATAATGTATGAATATTTTTACAATTTATAAAAAAGGCTATTGAAAACCTATTTTTTTACTATAAATTGAGAATCTTGTGAAAGTCTAACGAATTTCAAAAGCAAGTTTGTCCATTTCGGCAACCAAGATGAAAGTTATACTCTATCAAAAAAATGTACAAATTACACTTATTTTAAGAGTTTACAAAACAAAAACAAAAAAGGCACAATTATGAAAATGAATATCACAACTATGATGACGACTAAACAAACTTCCTTATAATTTACCAATGAAAAAATACATCATTTGCCAATTGTGTCAAACATCTAAAAATTGAAAAAAAAAATGTCCCCCTTACAAATATCACTTCTCAATTTCAATGAAAGTTTATCACAGGCCATTAACAATTGGCATAAAACTATGTTAGATATATTTTTTTTCTTTTGAATTAAACTGTGAGGTTTTTCATGGTCAACATTTCAGATCATACTTCATGATGCATCATCATTCTGCTATCTAGCTATTGCTTTCATCCTTATGATGGATCATGCAATATGATCCGAAATGCTGATGATGAAAAATCTCACACAATTTAATCTAGAAGAAATATATCTAACTTTATAGACTATGGAAACCGTATGACTTTAATAAAGTATTAGTTTTTGCACATTCTATAAATGGTCAGAAGAATGAATGTAGATCTCTAATATTAGATCTCTAGTATAGTTTGAGTGAGACAATAAGATGGTTGAAAATGAGCACAAAGTAATAAATGATGGGCCATGGACTTGTTCACAAATTTCCACAAAAAGAAAATATGAAAGTAACAAATTTGGAAGATATGACATGAAGGAAAATGCAAATCATTGAAAACCTATTCTTCAAAAGATTGCAAATCATTAAAGACCTAGTCTTCAATCTCTACAAAGTAGAAAGCACTTACATTCAACTTTGTTTTGTCTGCCCACTTTCTAGCATTGATATTTCAAAATTCACGCGAATTGACCTCAAACAAAGCAGGAGATTGACGTCACCAATGAAGTGATTGTGAAGAAACTAAGAAATGACAATTGAAAAGAGAATATCATTCAACACAAATAGCATGTGTTTGAAAGCGTAACAAAACAAAAACAATAAAGACAGCTTCGCCCTTCTTAAGAGATGGACGTCACCAATGAAGTAATCGCAAACAAATTCACATACAAAACAAAACCACCCCGAAAAATTCAAATGTAATAACTAATAATATATCATAAAACATGTGTTTGTATGAAAAAATATCCTTGCATATATAGATCAAAATGATATATAGGAATGTGAAATAGAATCCACCAACTGTTCAAGAGATGTGACATATGTAGAACACTTGGAACAAGTGTTAAGACATGTGTCAAGTGTTTAAGATGTGAGACACACTAGGATTATTATGTGTAGGAATCAGATAAAGGGCAACTAGATGCATATGACATTTTTCACACTAACACTAATGTATTCATGTGATCACACAAAATAAGTCGCAATCAACAATGCATTAGTGGTGTAAAAATATGTTGAATCCATCAATATTCAATGACTTAAATGCATATAATTAAAATAAATTAAGTTTGAAAACATAAATAAATGAAGTAAAATTTGGTATATTATATCAGAATTGATTTTCCATGGGTTTCCAACATTTCCACCCCTTTACAATTAGTTGAAAATGTTTATAAATAGTCATGTTTGGATGGGAAGACTCGTAATTGATCCCTCCTAAACCACACAAAAATGAATTACTTTAGAATGCAAAGGTTCACTTTACCTCGTCTTTTCACATTTTATTTCTTCTCTACATATCATTTAAACATGGATGTGTAGATGCATGTTATTGGATTTGTAAACACTTCTCAAGTGCCCCCCATCTATAGATCCCCTTACTAATAACATTTTTGCCATGTATCGTCACATTCTAATTAAAATAATTCTATAAAATTATAAATAACTAATTCTAATCCCTAGAAAATTATTAATAAGATACAAAGTCAGTTTTCTATTATTAAATTCAAAATGCTACTAGTCAAGGTTTAATTAAACTAATTTGATGATCTTTGTTGATTACCATGTTGAAACTTCTAAATCATAGGTCCAAAGGATTATTTTATTTTTTGGTAGTAGTTCAAGTTCTTGGTTCCTTTTGCATGTTTCATTCTAATGTTGAAGTCTTTTTAATGTTTTGTAGTTGATTTTTAATTTATAGGAATTGTTAAACTTTTATCTTGTAACTTCGCTTCAAATTCTAAGTATTGATTATATAAAGACACATTTTATTATTCGTTCATTTTTCTACTTACAATCAAAGCTTCAAAATCTAATTATAGTTTACAAAAACTTGCAAGTTGTAAAATATATATTGCCATTCTAATTTGCAATTAGTATCTTGAACCCCAGTTGCAATTTATAAAACATTTTATATATATATATATATATATATATATATATATATATATATATATATATATATAGTAACTCATATTATATTATTATCATATCATTTTATATTATTATCATTATTATTATTATTATTATTATTATTATTATTATTATTATTATTATTATTATATCTTTAATTGAATTATTAGTTGTTAACATTATCAAAAAATTCTTCTAGGTGGTAAATAATTGCATCTAAACAATAAATAAGGAACATAATTTTCATGAAACCCTAACCATTGATTAACTCTTTGAATCATGAGCAATGTAGGAGTTTGGGTAAGCTTCCTCTATTCATTTATATGACCACAAAATTCATTGTGAACAATGAATTGAGCATAATATACTTATCTATCCAATTTATTCCCCCATTGTTCTCTTTCTTAGAAAAACTTAGGCTTAGGACCTAATTCCTAGCTTAAAAAACAAAGATGAAACCATCTTCGAATTAGCACACAATAATCTATTACATTAACCTACACTTAAAATTATAGAAAACACTTGAGATTGAGATGTTGGTCACTACCTTGATGCTAGATAAAGTGCCCAATCTTAACATGCTAACACATGTTCTTGCAAACAAAATTATAGTAATATAGCAATGTTTGTAAGTGGAATTCACATCCTCCTAATGAATCATCAATTTTAGTAATCAAACAAAAAAAAATGCCATCCTTATAATATTATGATTATCATGTCTAGTTATTGTTTTTGTTGTACTAAAGGAATGCAATATCTACTCAATTTAGTTTCTTTTTATCAACTTCTAGAGATTTAATATAAAAAAGCAACTCACAGTTTTTTCCCATGTAAAGAAAAAATCACTTAAACAATCAAGCTCATTATTTCCTTTATTATAATAAGGACGTGATAATTCTAATAGTTAGCTAGTACAATGTTAATCTTGGCTGGGTCTTCGACCCTTTGAATCTTAGGATCTTCAATTATTTGTACTAGCTTCTAAAATAAAAATGATCTTGTACTTTTCAACACCATGCTCATTCTTATAATCTTTATTCTCAAAAAATTCAAATATCATGTTCTAGGATTTTTTTGTTGTTATCTTAAAAGACCAACATCCTTTCCTAGGATAAAACTCTACTTAAATAGTTTCGGTCTTATATGATTTATGCTTCTTAATCATTAAAGATTATGTGTTTCTAGTTTTTGAGATTTCTCAATTCAAATGCCAGCCTTTCTCTTAGATTGTCTAACCTTTGGACAAGTACATATTTCAATTATCACCTTTCTCACTATAATAAATAATATTCCAAATTTTTTCTTAGACCAACCTCTTCCACCTTAAAAGGCATGTGCTAATTTTTCAATCAATATCATTTCCTTTTATGTAAAAACCACAACCTCTCCATTTTTTTATCTTTACTATTTTTCTCTAAATATAATTGTCTACACTTTTCTATAAGATGGAAAACTAACCTTACATTTATCTATCACTAGATGTACATGGATTTTTTATTGATCTAAAGGTGTTTATACCACCTATTTTATACTATAAAATAAAGTATTTTAAAAAATCTTAAGACGTATATCATAGATCCATATATACAAAAATTAAGTGTAACATTATAAATCCTAAAAACTAAAAATGAAGAAGTAGCTTAAGTACAAACTATCACACACACACATACACACACACACTAGTAAAAAGAATATAAAATGATTTAAACAATTTTTTTTTTTAAAAAAAGAGAATATATACCTATAATAAGAATTGGTTAGACCTTAAGAAACACACACACAACTGAGGGGGGGGGGGTGAATTAGTTGTACCACAATATCAATAAAATTTTACCAACTTATAAACTTTAAACTCATATCTAAATGATAAACATGAAAGTAAGATCTCAAAGCAATAAGCAACACATAGCACCAAGATTTTGACGTGGAAACCTTGTTAGGGGAAAAGCCATGGTGGGGATGGAACTCACAAGATGAGTGCACACAGTAATAAATATTGTACCATGTTAGGAGTATTACAAAAGGGGAATATACAAGCATTCATGCACACTTCCTAGAGCTCACTTATCAAACACAATTACAACAAGGCTCACTGCCTTATAACACAATCTGATTAAAAATCAAAGAGAACTTATAGTCCAAACACACGAATTGACTGATAACATCTATTATGCCAAAACAGTTCCAATGAAGTGCACAAATCTCTAAATTATTTTAGATTCTACTCATACCAGTTCATACAACATCATATATATCATTTATCTCATCTGTATACACATACTCTCACACACATGCATCTTTGCAACTTCAAATGATTACATCTATAAATACAATTCATCAACTCATCTCAACTAGGTCGGTCAGGGACCTAATTGCAAACAATTAATAAATTGCAATTCAATCATCAATGTGATCCATTGAATGTCAGCCAGTACATTGCAATGATGCAATCAACAACCTCAAACACACTCAGATCCACCAATCATGCTCTAAACCTTTACAACATGTTATATCATCAGGTCGGCTAAGACCAAATAAAGACCACCAACACGTTACAGGAAAATCATGCAACTCAATCACTTCAACCAATGCGAGCCAAAAAAAATGATCAAGACATGATGAAGAAACATCAGCAAGAAACATGAAGTTACTCAGCAACCTTAGCATCACAATGAATTCAGGTTCAAGATCTATCTCTACACTATTCATCAAAAATAATATCTACAACCTTTTTTAGTCAAGAAATATAGCTTGCCAGTATCCAAATCATGAACCACTCAAGTTCAGGATACATATGCATATCCACAACTAACTACCAGGTTAGAAATCATCAGCTCTTCAACACTTATTCATATTGATCCAAAAATTGAAACTCTTTTTGTTCCTGAACAACCCAAGTATCAGTATCTGATAAATCAATCATAACTCTCTCAAATCATCACTTTAACTTCTACGAACTAACATGCATTAGCTACAGACATCTTAGAACATAATTGTATGATCTACACTTGGGGGGCAAGCTCCATACTTACTACACTACCATACATATCTTGCACATACCCTTTCCACCATCCATCATCCTATCTCAGTATATCATCCTTCTCCCATCTTTGATCTTGACTATCATATCCATTCCCTCCATCCACCCCCCCTAATATACCTTAGCCATTATCCTTCCACTATCCATTATTCTATACAAGTCAACCCACTTTATCCATATTCAATCTTGATTATCCTATCGATTCCTTCCATCCACACCTTCCATATCCCATGCATGTATCCATCTGATATCCATTATCATACACAAGTCCACCCACTTTATCCATATTTGATCTTGACTATCCTATCCACTCCTTCCATCCACACCTTCAATACCCCATGCATTTATCCATCCAATATCCATTATCATACATTAGTATACCCACTTTATCCATGTTTTATCTTGACATCCTATCCTTCTCCTCCATCTGATAGTCCCTGTCCTATTTATTTCCTTCATCCTTCATCCTCCATCCATAATCCTATATAACTTCATCCTCATTTACCATGTCTTTCATTTTGGTTATCCTATTCATTTCCTCCATTCCATATTACCTTTTCATATCCATATTTTTCATGTCATTATCCCCTCTCCTATTCATACCCTCCATCTCATATCACTTCTCCAAATCCATTCCACTTTCATACCTTTTCTCTTCCTTAAAATTTAGATGCACTCAAACATCCATGCATGCTTTGGACAATGAAATCCTTCATATCATCCATGATTATCCATTACACATCATCTTTTTATCTCATACATTGTAATCCCCCATCTTTCCAATCCTTCATTTTCCTACCTTTAGCATGGGGAATTTTAACTCCTTTGCAACATGGTCTTTGGATCCTCATGCACCTTTTTCCCTTCTTTTAATCCCCCATATCCTATCAAGAATCCATTTCATCCCTATATCTCCCATCAAATCCATCTCTCCATCTCCACCATTCCTTGGCTCTCCGTTGTCATTGGTCCCAATTTATTTTATCCTTCATCCATATTCCAATTCAATTCTATTCAATCCCTTTAGCTTCTAATCCAATCCATTCATCTTTCTTCCATCCTTTTCAATCCATTTTATCCTTCATCCATCTTCCAATCCCATTCTATCCAATCTATTTATTGTTCCTTGCAACCTTCAATCCGTCTTATCCTTCAATCATCTTATCCTTCAATTCCATTCCATCTCATTCCTCTTATCTTTCATCTATCCAATCCAATCCATTTATTCTTCCTTCCAACCTCCAATATATCTTATCCTCCAGCTCTATCTTCTAATTCAATCTATCTTATCTTCCAATTCTATCATATTCTCCACTCCCTCGTATCTTCCAATTCAATTCTATCCAATCCATTTATCCTCTAATCCAATCTATCGTATCTTCCAATTCTATCATATTCTCAAAATTCCTCTTATATTCCTTCCTATTCAATTCAATCCATTTATCTTCCTTCCATCCTATTTACACCTCTTATCATCCAATTCCATTCTATCCAATCCACTTATCTTCCTTCCATCCCATTCAAACCATCTTATCTTCCAATCTCATTCCATCCAATTCGCTTATCTTCTAATCTAATCTATCTATGCATCCAATCCATTTACCTTCTAATCAAATCACTTTATCTTTCTTCCATCCTATTCAATCCATCTTATCCTCCAATCTCATTTTATCCAATGATGTTCCTCCACCATCTAATCACATGCTATTCTACCCATTCTATTCATATCAAAGTGAGCTTTATCCCATCAAATTGAGCTTTACCCCATCACACTGATCTTTTCCCAGACACTTTGCCTGCATGATTTTTATCAAACCAATCTAGAGATTGACTTTTTGAGTTCCTTGTTCATTTCAAATCTATTTTCAGTGAATACTTGTTTCAACATCAATCAATCATTTTCCATCAAGATGCATCCTGCTAGCATTGGCTTATCAATCCTCCATCACACAATCTTATTCATGGAAAGAACTTTGGACTAAATGACTACTTGGTCATGATGCCTTTTTGTTGATTTTATCTTTGTGTTTCAGTAGACCCTACTCATGATTTCCTTGATCTTCTATATCTTGGTGTATCTTGGATGGTGTATATGTGAATACATGTCATTTGCAAAATGATCTATTTGTGGGTACTTTAGTGCATCTTTGTTGGTCAAATAGTTATGGTTATGTATGCCTCACTAGGGGTAGGATCTCGTGCACTTCCACCAAGTCCCTAATCAAGACTTGGGTGTACCATGGCTTCCTCATGACTGTCACTACATTAGTTCCATCATGATATTTGATCTACATCTATGCTTCTAAATCTACTGTGTTGTCTAAGAGTCTAGTCCACGCAAAGGAACCATGTCATCCACAATGTCTAGCATGTGATGGATACCTCCTCTTGAAAATTCAAACTAGGGTGGATCTCTCCAATATTAACACAATACAATCCCAAAAATTTCATGTAGTTAGGTTGCATTAGTTAGTTTCATTTAGCATTCTTGCAATCAACATTATGATGCTTTTATTTATTCATTATTCCCCCATCCATATTGGGCATCATATCCCTGATCTACCCTAGGTCTACCCTGACCCCCCCCCCCCCNCCCTAGGTCTACCCTGACCCCCCCCCCCCAAGGAAGCATCTCACAGCACTAGATAATTCCTATTTTTTCTCTCTTCCTCCTCATTATTCTTCCCCCCTTCTACCCTTTTTCGATAAAATTCCACAAAAATGATTTTTTGCATTATTTTCTCGAGGGGACATAATCTCCCACCATGGTCACTTTGGCACAAATTCTATAATTACTTTTCTCTCTGGGGAACCTTATTTTCTTTTCTTTGATGCAATGTCATCTCCAACGCTAAATCAAAGAGGGAAAAAATGTAGACGTCTAAAAATCTATGATTAATATAAATCTAATTTGGCTTAATCCTAAATCTAGCCTAGATTCCTAATCTATACCCATCACTATCCCCCCTAAGCCTACTCCTCTAATTAATCTTAGATTAATTAGACTAATTTTATAATTCCTACAATAATTAACATCATAATGGTGCTTAGACATGTATGAGCACCCCTCCTATGGGAGTTGTCCATTCCCTTTGCCTAAAATGGCCTTAGTCATTTCTCTTACATCTTGTCTCCCCTTTCCTCTTTGGAAGATGGTCAACATGTGACTCTGTTTTGGTCTCCCACCCTCTTACACTTGTCATTAAGCCATCATTTTCAAGATTTTCTCACATATGTGTGAGAAACTCCCCCTCTTATATGGCCACTCCTTTATCCCATGTGGAATCTATGTGGATGCCACATGAGATCCACCTCATCCAAGCCCTCCAAAAATATATAAATAGGAGGCATCACTCCTTGCAAATCATCTTTCATTTGTGCATTGTTATTATGCTAGTTTCATTCTAGGATCTTTAAGCATTTTAGCATTTTTTTGCAATCTTAGTTAAATATAGGAATCATATGCTATGTAAATGGAAATGAATCTTAGTTTTATTTGATATTGTATATCATTATATCTTAGTTTTGCATTTTCATCTTCATCATTTGGTGAAGGCTTGAGACAAGTTTCTCATACTTGTTCTTGAGCTCTTCATCACATCAATAGTTTGCATTGTAGGATTCACTCCATATCAAGCAAGAAATCAATAGTGGGATTTGTATTTTGTGTTGGGCGAGCACACCCATATTCCTCTCTAAGAGAAATTCAACAAGTCTTGGGTGCACTTGTTTGGCTCATCAGAGGTTATGTTGGAAGCTTTGTGTAGTTTCAAGATTTTATGAATATGTATAGATTACAGATTTATGACTAACGTTTGCATGTCTAAGCTTGTTCCATGCAGGTAGGTTTTCATCATACACACTTATCATTTGGGGGTTGGCATATAAAGGCATAGTGATCCAGAAGGTTTTTACAATGTGTTCAGAACTAGAATGAAAGGATCCTTTCTATCCCATGAATTCAATTTTCCTGACGACATAATTAGAAATAATTTTGATTTAGATATACATGATGAAAGGAAGGAGAATTGGATAGCCTACAGAAAGATCCTAAGTATTGTCTAAATAATGGATCAAAGTTATGATCTTTTGGAGTTTAGTCCATTCTTTAGGAAGATCAATTCTTTGCTGGATAATTTTGAAGAAAACATGATTTCTTTAAAAGAAAAAAGATATAAATTGGAATTGATCCATGGTAAGAAGACATATGAAAGAGCTCTATAGATAGAAGCTCTATCATCTCAAATTAAAATAAGGTCTTCAAGGTCAGCACCTCCACTACCATAGAGAACATATGGGGTAATTGAGGAAAGGCCCACCTACATGCCTTAAGGGAGTAGGAAATTTTATAAAAGGGTGAGAGATGAAATAGATAGTGAAGAGGAGAGTGACAGTAATGAAGAGGTAAGAAGAAAGGGGAATAAAATAATGAAGCATGAACAACCCCCTAAGTAAACCTAGGCCACTCAAAGGAATACAAATCATTGATCTAGGGGATTCACAAAAAAGAAGCCCTTCACCGCCTCCTTTATCCCCTTCACCTACAAGGCACCAAGGAGTTGAAAAAATGGAAGAACAACATGTAGAGGAAGGATAAGAGGAGGATTTTATTATCATAACTAATAAATAATTGTAGGTGGGTATACCTTTAGCACAAGGGTCACTAGAGTGGGACTTTACTCCTCTGGACATTCAAGGTTGAGCCTTTTGATATGCAAGAAAGGAAGCTTGCGATAAATTCCTTAAAGATGAAACTTTTTGGGAAAGTCAAGCATTTTTACAAATGGTTTGGAAAGTAAAAAGTGATGACTATAAGAGAAGATGTGAAGAAAGGAAGGCTCAAAATCCTATAAAAATAAACTCAATGAAGAAGAAATAGAATAAACAGCTAGCCAACTAACTGTTTGAGGCAATAAATTTTGGCATACTACAACAGTTATCTTTTTTAGTATGAGCTTTCATCAGCATGGACCTGTATAAGTATCTTCTTTGAAAAATATTAGGCAAGAAAGGTGTGATGATCTTTTGTAACAAGAGTCACAAGTGGTCCAATGGACTAGTGACATGTGTCTTCTCTGGATCGAAGCTTTTTGGCTCCCTTATTTTCTATAAAAGGGAATTCAAGGCCATGAGAAAGAGGTTTTGAATTCTCTATAAAAATTTAGAAGATTCAAAGTATAGGTTCCATTAGCAAGTCTAGGTGAAAATGAGTTAATTGTAAATTCATTTAGAGAGAAAATAGATGAAGTGTTTAGTGTCAATTTTTGTGCAGGTATTCAATGAATGAATGAATGAAATGTAAATTTTCTTATGACAGGGATAGATATTGAGTTTGATAGACATATAATTGAGATCCATTTCTCTCCAATGTACAATTAAACCACATTTTGAATGAATAGAATCAAGTATTTTCTCATTTGGTGCACTATTATGGTGAATGTAATTTCTTGTTCATGCTTTGATCTAAGGGGTCAATTAAATGCTTGAGTAGAATTATAGATTGGTAGGACTTGTGCAGGGATTTTGATAAGTAGTTTGGGTTGGGATTGTAGTTGAGATGTATTGTAAGGAAGTATTATCTTAGATTGATATGCTATTAGTCAAGGTCTGTCATATTTCATTTTATGTCTTATGAATTTAAGTTCCCAATGGAATAAGGAAATGATCATAGCTTGTATTTGTTTTTATTGTTACTATTGTGTTTCAAATTCACCAGTAACTTCTTGTAATTTTTTTAAATCACGTAGTATCTTTTCATATATATTTTTGTTATATATATCACCATCTCATGCTCCAATTGGTTGAGGATCACTTAGGAATTAGCCATTCTCGAGCATTCTCCCTCTCTTTTGAGCCTTTATATGAGATTATCTACTTTATTTTAATGTCATTTACAAGTATGGTACAGAAATTATAAATGCATTAAGGGATCACCCTCCCAGGTTTTCCAGAGCCCAAAGTGTAGAAGGATTTGTGAAAATCCTTGTCAGTTGGTCAAAGTCCTGGAGATTTATGATAATTAGAGTTGGCTTCTCTATAGAAAATTGAAAGATCAACATGGTTTCTACATCAGTAGTGTAAACCCTTTCAAGGAACCAACAAAATGGTGACTCTATTTAGGCACTTTATTTGCAAAATTATGGTCAGTATTATCGTCCAGTATGAAATTGCATTGAGTTTTCAATGTATTTCTATGATTTGAAAGTTGATCCCATGTATCTATATTAATGGTGCAGAGCACCCTAGGGTTTTAGCTCCAAAGCCCTAGCTGTTTAGAAATGGTGGTCCGGGAGCAGATCACAGTTAGCAGTCAGTTTTTTTTAATAAACATTAACAGTTCTTAGCTCTTGTCACAAAGTCGCAGATGCTCAGCGATCAAAATAAAATAGTGTATCGCGTAGTCGGAAGGAAACTGGCGGTTAACAGAAAATGGCTGTGACAAGGCGATGACCGGTAATCGCGAAGTCGCAAGGTGATCGACAGTTAGCATTTAAATGTTGCGAGGACGCGACAATGACTTATCGCACAGTCAGTGGTTTATTGGCGGTCAATTTGAAAGCGGTGCAACAACGCGATGATAATGTATCGCAAGCTCACGAGTTAATGAGCGGTTAGTGGAAGACGGCTGCGACAAGGCGAGCACAGTGTATCGCGCAGTCGCGAGGTGACCGACTGTTAGTGTTTAAGTGTTGCGAGAACACGATGATAGCTCGTCGCACAGTCGTAGATGAATTGGTAGGTATGGAGAGTAGAGCTCGCGACACTGCGATAAATGGTTTCATCAGTCCATTGTGAGGTCGCAAAACAACCGACAGTTAAGTCAAAAAGTGTGCGAGTGAGCGACAACCAATGCATCGCGTGATCGCAGGGAAAACATCAGCTCAGTTCAAAGCATTGCGAGCGTGTGATAACGATGCATCGCACAATCACAAGGGAATCATCAGCTCATTGAAAAGTGTTGCGAGTGCGCGACAATAGTGAATCACAGGGTCGCAGGATAAAGGCATGCATAGTATGAGGACTCGCGACATTGCAACTAACAGACAAAGGAAGAAAATATGTTGACTTGTCAACATCGTAGAGGGAATTGGAAAAGTCAGTGACACAAAGGAAAATGTTGTCCACGTCAATGGCCATGCAGAGGAAGATCTTGATGACAATTACAGGAAGAAGATGAAGAGCCGAGGCAGTTAGAATCTTCAGACGGCAGGTAACCTAGAAACGGTTACAAATCAAGAAGAGGCCGAATATATATGATCAAGAAAGGAAGCTTGTAAGGAGGTTGGAGAAATTAGAGACTGAGCAGACTAGCGAAGAAGATTTCAGTTTGCATTATAATTTTCAGGCTTTCAATAAAGAACAGTTTCTTGTGCTTTCTGTGTGTGTTTCTATTGCATGCAGACTTCTGTAGAGTAGGATTTTGAATTCAATCAAGTCTCATGCATGCTTTTTGACTCTTATAATCCATCCTATGGAGTGTGACCATCAAGAAGCATCCCTCATGTATTTGTATTCTATTTTTGTGTTTGGGATTGAGAAGAGGCTAGTCAGAATTGTAGACAAGTCCTAG
>MU225359.1:755623-777710 GCA_018584345.1 Thuja plicata
ACTTATTCCTAAGTCGGCCTTTCATAAGTAAACAAAATATTACTGAGTCGGTAGAAGCTCGGGTTCCTCAAGCTGGCTCGGTGATCTTCTGATACTCGGCATCCACTACAATACTCGGCATTGTCATTCTCTCGGTAAGAGTAGAGGCTCGGACCATACTAGTCCCGAAGTGTATCTTGGAACTCGGTAGCCGCTGGTGACTCGGTAGCTATAGTGTCACTCGGTAACCACTGGCGACTCGGTGGTAACTGACTTCTCGGTTGGCTTCAACTGATGGCTCGGTAGTTACAGTGAAGCTCAGTGACTACCGTCTGCTCGGTGCATGTTGCTCTTCTCGATAAACACTGCTGAACTGTTCATATGCTCGGTGACCACTGTTCTGCTCGGTATGAACTGTTTAACCGCTGAGCTTTACAATGTGATTACTGAATGCTCGGTATAAGCTGTGAACTGATTGATGAGCTCGGTAAGCATACAGAATCGAATAAGTGTTTTCACTGATGACAAATATAACATAATTCCAACAGATCTAAAATAACATTACTGAATCTTGAAGATATTTTTGGAGATATAAACACTCTTAGATGGGAACTCCAAGAAAAAAATGGAATTGAGAAAGAAAAGAGAAAAAGAGAAAGAGTCTGAAGTCATCAATGTTGTAATTGAAAGAGATAGATAGATGAGAAAATTAGCCACACTCAAAGCCCTGAATCAAGAAAATCCTAACCCAAGTGTTGAGGATCTTGTCTTAAGATAAATCCTAAATAAGAAAGTTGAGGAAATTTCTAAAGAGAAGCCTAAAATAAAAATTAATCCTCAACAAAATTTCCAAAATCATAATCCTTAATTAGAAAAAGGTAAAGAGAAGGTAACTAGAATTAAGATAAATGATCAGAAGTCTTCTTATTTCCCAGATCAAGGTCAATTACCACAAGGATTGTCCCAGGGTGATATAGAATTAGAAAGGGCAAGAAAAGAGAGTGAAACTCTTGCCAAGGAGTTAGAGAGAGTAGAGATGGAAGATGATAATGTATAAATGAAAAGGAAAATTGATTTTCTTAAAATGAAAACATTAAATAATCCCTCATTTAATGCTAGCCCATCTAATGTTCAAGGTTTTTCTAGTTCATCCTCAAAAACTCAACAAAATGTTGGTATAAAAAATCTTTCCCAAGATCTTCAATTCATCCAAAATACAAGATTTGTAAACATGGGAAAGGGAGCCAAAAGGCCACTCAAGGCATGATTCAGCCCCAAGGTTCCAATATAAAACACAATAGGAAAAATATTGGAATGAATATTGTTGGTTATGTTACTAGAGGACAGTTTTAGAGGGGGGCTATTAACCTGAAAAGGTATAGACAGTTGCACTTTGATAGAATTTATCGTTATCCTAACAAAGTTATAAATGAATTAAGGGAAAAAATATGCAAATTTACAGGAAATAATATAGTAAGAGGGGAGGAAAATCTAAGAGCTTTCACTAATAAGATAAATAATTATGAACTTGAGCATGAGGATGTGGTAATGAAATTTTTTGTATAATCTATGACAAAAGATGCCAAGGATTGGTGTAGGGGATTACCTAATGTGAGTATTGGTTCTTGGGAAGAGTTTGGAAGATGTTTCAAGGATAAATATGGTGATAATACTAACACTAGTTTTATGTTGAATGAATTCAACAACATAAAGAAGTCACCAAATGAAGTTGTGACCAATTTCAACATAAGGTTTCAAAAGGCTATGCATAAGTTATTCCAGGTTTTAAGGTTGGAAGAAAATTTATGTTTGAAAACTTACTTCAATGCATTTGATGCAAATATGTCATATCTGCTTAGAGATAAATATCTTCAAACCTTGAGGGATTCTTTTAAGATGGAGGTAAATATTGAAAGTAATAGAAGAGCTTAAATTGTTTAAAAACTCAAAGGAAAAATCAAAAAAGTCTTCTACCTCAAAGTCTAAATATGGAGACAAATGGGACAAGGTACTTAATACCTTGAATGATATTAAGATTAATTTTTGCAAAGAATGATAAAGGTATTGGACAAGAGAAGAAACAATTTAACAGAATTAATAGACCTCCAAGATTGCAAAGTTATCCTTATAATACTAATTGGAAGGATAGAAAACCAGTTCAAAAACAACAAAAGGACAAGAAGGAACAAAAAAATATTGATCCTTTTCAAAAGAATACCATAAATGTCACTGAACACATACCTTGGTGTATGGATTTCCAATCACCTCATTCACCCGATCATTGTGTAGTTGCACAATCGATTATTGTTGAAGAAGAAACACAAGGAGAGAAAGAAGAAGAAACATTTGAAGACAATAATGTAGACTATCTGATGAATAATTCTCATCTTGGAGAAGCAAAGAGTACTTCTGATAATGAGTCTTAGTACTTGGATTTTATTGGATCCTATCATCAGCAAGTGTTTTCTGATGAGGATTGCAATGTTGATGATCATTTATGTAATGTTGAACAAGGTGAAGACAGTGTTTTTAAGAATATCTCATGAATAAATTGCTAAGATAACAATTGATATGGTTTCCCAAGCCAAAATAAATTACCAATTGAGAAATATGAAAGTGGGTGAAGATCAAGGTAAGCCTTCTGACATCTTCATTAAAGAGTAGATAAATAAAGGTAAAGAAGTGAAAGAGGATAAAAAGAAGGATGCAATTAAGATCAAGGAGGTTAAGAGAAAATTATGGGCTAAGAATGATGAGGTCTTAAAGCCTAATGAAGAAATTTCTTTACTAAAATTGAAGACATTAAAAGTGAATGACAAGTCTTCTAAGCCTGTTGGAGAGGACCTAAAGTGGAAACAAACTACTGAAAGAAACAAATCAAAGAAAGATGAAGAAAATATAGGTATGTCTTTTCAATTACTAGATTACACACTTGTAGATATGTTTAATTTGCTTTCTTAGATTACCATTAAAGTCCCTTTACTATAAATGGTGTGAATTTATGAACATAAGGAGAAAGCTACAACCTGGGTTAAAAATGCATCATATGTTAAGATTGAACATGTAGATAATTCTCATAATGTAAAGGGAGAGAGAGAAATAAAAATGAGAAAAAGAATAAGGAACTAGAGGGAATTGTTTCACAAATTCCTCAAATGTATCTAGAGAATACATTGAATGAGTGCCTAGGAAATATTGCCCCTTTCTTTTTAAGTGTTATCATCAATGGAAAGGTACTTGAAAACTATATGATAGATTATGAAGCCTCAAATACTATGATGCCAGTGAGGATAATGGAAGCCATGGGTCTGAATGTTGAGACTACATTGGATAGGTAATGAGCTATGGATTAAAGAGAGGTGCCTATGATAGGTACTATAAGGGAACTTCCTTACAAGTTGGTTGCATTCCTTGAGAAGGATTTAATTACAAGTATTCTAATTATATATATATCTCGCCTCATTATGGGATGTTATTATTAAGAAACTGGAGTGCTTATATGGGAGAAATTTTGTATTTTGATTAATCCTATGCAACTTTCCACATTGGTGGTGATCATGTAAAAATTAAAAGAGAGCCAAGAGTGTCACATATGATAGAACATGACCCTGATGAAAACATTACTTGTTTCATTTATAGTTACATAAATGCATTTAGTGTTGTGGACTTCCTAAGAAAGGAAAAAGAGCAACCTGCACCATTGAATGAGGAAGTGGAGAAGTCACCAAATGATGAGAACCTTTGGACCATGCATTTTAATGGAGCCAATATAAAGGAAGGTTCATGTGTAGGGATATTAATAATATCACCCCAGGGAAAGACATTTAAATTTTCTTTTACTATGTATTTTACATGCACAAATAATGTAGCAAAGTATGAAGCATTGTTATTGGGGTTGAGACTTGCAGAGAAAATTGGAATAAAGAATCTTAGAGTTATTGGAGATTCAGAGCTAGTCATATCCTAGGCTAGATCAAAATATGTGTCGAAGAACAAGAGACTAAAAAATATAGAAATGTTGTACGGGATGAGATAGAAAATTTTGATGCATTTGGGATTTGATTAGATGGAGAAGAGCCACAATAAGGTGGTATACTTACTAGCCAATATAGCATTAAGGCCATATGATATAACTTTTATAGGAATTTGAAAGGTTGAAGTTCAAACAAGACCATCAATTCCTAATAACATTGAAAGATGGAAGGTTTTCAATGATGATGATGATATTTTTATATTCTTGAAGTGTGTAGATGAATATGAAGGTCAAGAAATTAATTTAAATGCATATGTAGAAAAAGTGGATGGAAAGGAAATAATTTTTAGGAATGAAGTGATTCGATTAAAGATAAATAAAGTTCCCAATGGTTTAGTTGTATTGGAAAGAGTGTTTAATAACCATGATAAGACAAAATTTACAACTACTACTCCATATCTTGAGATTTAGAGGAGATAAATCTTGGAACTGAAGGATAACCAAAGAAAATGTACATTGGAAGTAAAATGTCACCTAAAGTTAGAAAAATTTTGATTGACCTATTAAGAAAATATAGAAATGTTTTTTCTTGGTCATATGATGACCTAAAGGATTATAGGGAAGATTTTTTCCAGCATGAGATTACTTGGAAGCAAAACACCAAGCCCTTCAAAAAAAAACAAAGACCAATCAACCTGATCTTATCACCTAAGATGCTGGAGGAACTTATGAAGCTAAGTGATGTTGGTATTATTAAGCCTATCATGCATTCATCATGGGTGTCTAACTTAGTACTTGTAAGGAAAAAGAATGGAGACATCAGATTGTGTGTTGACTTTAGAAATTTGAACATATCTTCATTGAAGAATAACTATGCATTACCAAACATAGAACTTGTGTTGTAGAGAGTCATGGGATGTGAGCTTATTTCCATGATGGATGGATTTTCAGGGTATAACCAAGTTAACGTCAAGGAATAAAAACAATATATGACAACATTTACCACACCATGGGGGACATATGTATATGTGAGAATGCCATTTTGACTTACTAACACAGGAGAAACATTCCAGAGAGAAATGAATGATGCATTTTTTTTCCAGAGATGTGTTCCTAGTTATCTATCAAGATGATTTAACAACTTACTCCAAGAAGGAAGATGAACATTGTGGTCATTTAGAAAATATTTTTAATAGAGTTGTGGAGTATGGTATCTCCATGAACCCAGAGAAATGTGTATTTGGGGTAACTAAAGGTAAGTTTCTAGGCCAGATTGTATCAAAAGATGGGGTGAAAATTGATCTTGGAAGGGTGGCAAAAAATGACAAAATGCCTCAACCTAAAAGATTTAAGGGAATTCAGACATTCTTTGGGAAAATTAATTTTTAAGGAGATTGTAAAAAACTTTGTTGAGACTAGTAAACCAATTTCTAAGATGCTGAAGAAAGGAGAAAAGTTAGATTGGGAAGGAGAATCAACTAAGGCTTTCCGAGAGACAAAGCAAGATATTAAAGATGCCCCAATCTTGAAAAAAATAGATTACAATAAACACATGCAATGTTTTTTCATTTTCATATTTTCACATTATTGTAGTTGTCTTATTGTAGAAGAATTCAAAAGGTTTTGAACAACCTATTGATTTTTACATTAAATCATTACAGGTTGCAGAACTAAAGTATGATTGGAATGAGAAGAAAGGATATGCACTAGTGAAACCAGTTAAGGATTTCATGAGTTACTTGATGGCAGAAATAGTGGTTGCTTATGTACCTAGTGATGTAGTAAAATACTTGTTCAGACAACAACGAGTATCAAGAAGATGGTGTAGATGGATCAATAGGATCCAAGAATTCAATATTATGATTTAGATCACCAAATTGGTGAGAGGAAAAGGATTGGAAAATTTAATGTCTCAAAGCAACGTGGATTCCAAACATGTGAATTTTCTAGAGGAGGAACATAGAGCTTATCTTTGTGACATGGATGGTTGTGAGTGGTATGTAGGTATAATATATTATTTACAGAAAATGAGGTGTCCTAAGAACATGGATGATAATAAGAAAAGAATATTAAAATTGCATGCTATCAAATATATCATAGTGAAGGGTAAGATTTGGTGGAGAAACATAGATTGTGTCATGATGAAATGTGTGAACCAGGATCAAGACAAGGAGTTGTTATCAGAGATGCATCATGGAGCCTATGGAGGACATTACTGGCCAATACAACTACACACAAGGTATTAAGGGCTGGTTTTTGGTGGCCAACAATATTTGGAGATACACACTAGTTAGTTATAAAATGTGATTCATGCCAAAGGTTTTATGGGAAACTGTAATTTTCAGGAAACTTTCCATTGAATTTGTTTGATGTACAAGCTCCCTTTCAATAGTGGGGTATTTATTTTATTGGGGAGATAGAATATAAGTCAAGTGGTGGCCATTCTTGGATCTTAGTGGCCACTGACTATTTCATAAGTAGGTTGAGGAAATTCCAACAAAGAAAGAAACAAGAAAAGTTGTGACTACTTTTCTAATGGATAACATATTAACAAGATTTGGATGCCTATAAATAATAGTATCATATAATGAAATTTATTTTAGATCATAATAATACATAGATTTCTACAATAATTATGGCATTCAAACATCATATTCATCACCCTACCACCCACAAGGAAACATGCAAGAAGAATCAAGTAGCAAAAGCTTGATGAATATCATCAAGAGAATTATAGAAAATAATAAAAAGGATTGGACTCAAAGTTGAAATTAGCAGTTTGGGAAGATATGATAACAGTAAAGAAGGAAATAGGATGTGCTCCTTTTGACCTAGTGTATGGAATACATGCAAGGATATCTTAGAATAAATTAATGGACATGTACGATTTTGTCCAGAATTATGATGATGATATGGAAGATGATATGCAGTTGAGAGTTGAAGCCTTGATGGAGATAGATAAAACTAGAAGAGATGTCGATGAAAAAAATTCTAAGCTACAGATGCAGGTCAAGAACTTGTATCAAAAAAGAACAACTGTGAGGAATTTTCAAGTAAATGATCTATTCTTGATGTAGAATTCCAAATTGGAAGATAAAGGAAAGCATGGTAAGTTTTATACCATATGGTTAGGCCCATATTTGATCCATAGTAAGTGGGGATAAGATTCCTATTTTCTCCAAGAAATAACTAGTGACATTCTTGAACCGCTAGTTCATGGACAGTTCTTGAAGCCCTACTTCTCTTGAAGTAGTTTTTTATTCCATGAACAGTAGAGATAGGTCTTGTACATAGTTAGAGTTTTTTTCCTTTTCTTTTTGGTTGTCTTGTAAAGGAAACTTCCTTTTGGTATACTTTGTAAGCGGTTGCTTCACCTAAGATTATAGATTTTTTGTTTCATTCCAATGGAATGAACATCCCCAACTAGAACCACTGATAGCACTTCAAAATGAGCTATGAAAAAAATATTTTCCTCAGTAAAATTGTGATCATATCTTGTTAGTCTTTCTCTCTGTCATGTTTTAAAGCTTGGGGTTTAAGGTTTTTACATCTATTAGTATTTTTGTATTAAACCCTAAGTATGTTCTAATTCGATGTTACTTTTTGGGTTTAAACAACTGAGGGTCTTTAAGTTGTTAAAAAGGACCATGTTTGTCCTTAGGTTTTACTTTATTTGTAGCCAACCTTTTAATTTTCCCCTAAGTTTTCTTTCCTAGCTTTAATCTCCCTATGGTTGATTGTCCTTTTATGAACAAATTAAGGGTATAACCTTCATCCTATTCAAGACCCCTTTTGTTTTATTAATAAAGCACTTTTTTTAAGTTTTTAGATTTCCTCGATATGTCATGAAGTCTTTTACTTAATATTTTATTCATGGCGACATCGCGGAAGACTACCACTTGTTGAATATTACATGCCGATAGGACCATATGAAGGATTTTAAGATGTTTTTTTTACTGCCTTTGGTTAAGTGTTGATCGACTCAAAGTGCATTATTCTACACATGAATAATTTGAACACAGATATTTTAAAGGAAGATTAAATTTGCTCGAAGGTTATCAGTCAAGGCCAAGGAATTTATTTAGTGAGCTGGTAAACTGAGATCAAATATGATGGTCCTCATGATCCTGTGATCAAAAGATGCGAGGATGCTAACCATTGTGGCATTGCAATATGATGTCACGTGTCCATGCTAAGCCATAGTAACGCAACAGTGGGACCAAAAGATGAGTTGTAAAGTTGATGAGCTAGACATGCCCACTGGTCATAAGATGGGTTTTCTTTCCAAATAGGATGTCAATGTCTAATTGACTAATTGGATCCATTCAATGATCTAGCATGGAGAAATATCAATAGATAGAATTCATTTTTTTGTGATCCTGATTGGAGCTATTTTTGGCTTGAATGAGAATTAATAGAAGATGGGACATCAGTTTCTTGTTCAAGATCAAATAAAAGATGATTTTAAAGGCATTTGCATTCACCAAATCATTTAGAGAGGAGAAGAATTTGATTCCATTGCTGGAGAAAATCGAAGTGTTTTGTTAGAGTGCAAAATTGAGGATTTCTTATGCAAAAATGTTGTAAGTGCATTTCTTAGCTTTTCCTAGTTGTTTTAGGGTTGTAGAATTAGGTATTGATTTCAAATTGTGGGAAATAATGCATATCCTTCTAGGTTTAGGGTTTTGATAAAATAGAGTTAAAATTGTGCTAGAATTAGTGTTGTAATTGCAACTTTTGCAAAACTATAGTTTTCCTTTTTTGTTCAAAATTTTTTTAAATTGAAAACCATAGTTTGTTCAAATGGCACATCAAAGACATCACTCTAGACAAAATTAATACCAAAAGATAAACCTATATGATGATTTTTTGGATCAATTTATGTCATCAACGAATGATAGTTATCAGGGACAAAAATTCACAGTAGGTAGAACCCTAGGTGAGGGTTTAATAGACAAATCATTCAATATTGCAGATGCAAGAGTTCCAATGATAGGTCTGGATATGTTCAGATTGTGGGTTGGATAGAGGAATATTCAGTCTCCTTTCTCTAATGTCTGGCAGTATGATTTGGGGAAATTAGTAGTGTTAAATGTTTTCATGGATGTTGACTTTCTTAGGGCAGTGAAAGATAGATATGACCCAATTCTGAGGGTTGTGAGGGGAAATTAAGGAGAGGTCATATTTTGAACAATTAGGAAGGAGATTCAATAATTTTTTATTTATATGAGCCCACATCTTTCCTTGAACGTATCAATTTAGAGGAGATAATAGAAGAATATATAAGGATAAAAAATTTCATCAGAGGAAATCTCATTCCTACCCATCTAGATAAAGCGAGACAAAAAAAAAATACTACATTAGCCAATTTAAATAGAACCTTTCCCAATTTATGTCTTTTCTCATCAATTCAAGGCTAATTTTTTTCATTCTACAAAGTTCTAGGGTTTCACCCAAGTATAATCATTCCAATGGCATATATGTGTATTGCAATCCAAATTCAACATCCAAATTTCACAATGGTGTATGCCTATGCCCCACACCTCAAAGATAAGATACATGAGGGGTTGTAAGAAATATAGAAGGTTTACTTGGATACCAATTATTATGGCACTCTTTGTTAATGCATATGTTCTTATACAGAAATGAAGACTTCTTTGAAGCTTCTATAAATTTGAGAAGAACAGTTGGTGGAAATGAGATACTAGTACAAATTTGGAGCATGGATTTGTCATGGGAAAGATGAGATGTCATTTTTGTAAGATTTGAAAATTTATTTACATCAAGGTTGAGAGCTAGGTTTAAAATTAACCCACCTAGAAATCTATTTCAATTGCATGATTTTTTGATTCCAATGGAAAAGAGAACTAGCTCTAAAGATAGAACACAATTGGGGAGATGTTATTACTTACCCTATTACTAAAATCTTGAGGGTATATGGCTTTCTAGGAGAGCCCCATGATTTACCATATAATGTACCACTCAGGTTGGGATTTGTAGAGGTGATGTGGAAAATTGGTTGCATCTAGGAAAAGGAGTTGACATGAAAGGATAGGGGCACAATCTTCCCCGATTATACAATTATTCTTTACTTTGTATTTACAAAAGGTGGTTAGACCCATTTTGAGAATTTATTTACACCTTATCATTTGGGGGTTTGTAAGACCCCTCCTCTCACATATCTAATAAAATATTAACTTTATGAACATGTCTCTTTTATAGAGGATTAGAAAGGTTAAAGGTGTGAAATGAGGTGTTTTTATGGAAACAATGTCACATTTTTCCTTGTAAAATCTGATGGGAATTGTGCACACACATATATCTTTCTCTTTTGAGATAATTTTATGAAAATAAATTTTATAAATGATTGCTAATAGGGGGATTAAGGATTCTTGTATTTCATGTTTGGAATTTTGATTTACTTCCTCTAAATGATGTATTGTGAGGCCCTAACTTGAGTCGTTATAGCATTTCAATTACTCTCGTGATAGACCTCATATTTGATATAATATTTTGATACATTATGGATTAGACTCTATTAGATAAGTGGTTTGATGTCATTTGACATGATGTATTTCATTCTATGTTGATCCTAGTACTTATGTTGATGATGTTATGATACATTATTACATGTGATATGGTTAGTAGATTTTAGTGACTTTCATGATGATGGCATAGTACATTAATACATGAATTTTAATTAGTCAATTTAGATGATTATTATCATGATGCAGTTAATCATTGATTTCATGTTAATTGACCTTACTCATATTGAGTTATGATTTAGAGTAGGTTAGAAATAACTAAAAGTTAGGTGATAAAGTGGATTATCTTCATAAACTTATTTATACACGTGTCTTCAAGAGGAATCATTGTTGTTATGTTAATAGATTCCATGATAATTTAGTTATGATTGGATTATGAAAAGATGTTAATTTCATGATATATGCTTAATTGATATTATTTTCATGCATTATGTATATAAGTTATTATTTTTAAATACTAATATTCAAATTGAGATGTGCAGGATTATGACCGTGGAAATTAAATGGAGAACTAAGGCCAAACCTATGTGTGATAATGAAGCCAAGGTTGTGCCTAAGTGAAGAGGAAAAACCTCATACGTGATGTGGTTATTTCGTAAATGTGTATTTTGTGTTTTTGTTTAAATTTCAGTTGTAAAAACATTAAGTGGACATGCCATGTGTAAATGTGATGTGTATTTTGTAGTGTCACTTGACACGTGTGTGAGTGTGAGTTGGCATGACAAGTCCACTTGAGTAGGATTGTGTAAACCAAGTAAAACTAGTACCTAGTTTCTTTTTCATGATGATCTCTTGGTTAGAGAGCTTGGAGTATGGTCAAATCACTTGAAACTTGTAGGTGAACTTAAGATGGGTTTTTGAGGGGTTAAATAGACACCTAGGGTTGAGTTTGGGTCTTTTTTATAAATCCCACTTGGTATACCTATAGGTAAGGGAACTTTTAACCCTAGGACAACTCATAGTTGACTTGGAATCCCTTCCAAGAGTTGGTTTTCCAAGATGGATGAAAAAAATAATTTGGAAGCATGGTCTTGGGTAGACAACCCTCCATTTAGGTGAAAGATACTTGCTCCACTTTCAAAAGCCACCTTTTAAAGATCCTTTTTTAGAAAGTGTGTAAGGGTTTGGGGAAGACCAACCAATAGGGACTCACATTTTTTCCAGGGACTTGGAAAGTGTGTGTGAAGCATTTTAGAGGGGATTTTGGAGAACATTTTGGTTGTTCACCCACTCTCCAAGTTTGGAGACAACTAGAGTTCATTTGGAGAAGAAGGAGTTGGAATTAAGGGAGATCTTCATCAACTCTCTTGCCATAATATTGTATTGAGGTTGGTGGTTCCATTTCCATCCTCACCTTTACTCTTTGTTAGTAATTTTATGTTATGTGAAAGAAAAGCCATATGTTTCATGATCTTGAATTCCCATTAATGTGTGTGTAAGTTGAATGTTGTTATTGTAAACTTCTTGGTTTTTGTTTATTTTTTTCTTCTTTGTCTTGTTTTCATGTGTTTTGGGAGTGCAAGGCCAAACTCACCTTTGGGAGGGAAGAGTAGCCTTGGGGTGAAGGGCAAGTTGGACAACCATGAGTGTAAAGTCTCTCTTCTTGGGAGAGGGAAAAAGGCATGGATTATGGGGTCCATTTTGCTAAAAAAATTGTATATTCACGGGGGTCATAAGGGTGTTGAGTTGCAATAATGGGGGTCATAAGGGTTTTATAGTTGTTGAGAATGTATGAGTTGTGTGGGAATGTATTTAAGATAAAATATAATTTAGTTGATTGAATTTCAATAAAATATTGTTTAGTTGAATGAATTTCATGGGAAATTTAAATGAGCCTTTAATTTATCATTGTAGGTTTAAATTGTGAGAGAGAAATTTATATTTTGTTAAGATATAAAGTTAGTAAATGATAATAAAATATTAATATATTAAATGTTATATATTTTTCTTTATTATTAAATGATATTTTATTATTATTTAATGAATGATATTACGTTGTTAAAAATTTAAGGGTAAAATATACATTTAATCAAGTTATAAAAGGGTCTAACACAATGTAATAATATGCTAATAATAAGTGATATTATATAAATAAATTTATTATAGAGTAAATGACATTATCTTAACTTAATGTTAAGTGATATTGTATTGTTATATAATAAATGATACTCTATGGTTTAAATTAGAATTATAATGGGGGGAATTAATGTATGTGATTAACACATTACCTATATGATAAAATAATTTTTATATAGATATTTTAAAATAATATGTTATAATAAGATCTATAGCAATGACATAACATATACGTAATTTAATTATAATGTTTCTTATTGCGACATTTAATTGTTAAAAAAGAAAATTAAATAAATATGATTAGAGTATATTGTTCGTAAATAATAGGTATTAACATGGTTGGGTTAAGACTAAAATATTAGGGTTAGAAATATCTTGTTCTAATTAAGTAAAAATAGGTTTTGAAAGGACCCAAAACCTTTTACAAAGAACCACCGAAAGATGGAACGATAATAGAACAGAGAAACAACTGTGAAACAACACCTAAGACACCAAAGGGAACAAACAATCGTTCCCACGAGGTTAGCAATATCTTGTTATAACATTAGCATAATAAGATTTTATATTACATTATTTTAAATTGTCAGTTAACCTTATTAATGGGGATATAAAGTAACAACATTTTATAATAGTAATATAAATAAGTCCTTTAGATTTTTAAAAGGGGCAATTTAAATATAGGAGATTATATTTCTAATATAAATGGGTCATTAGATTTATCAAGGGGCCATTAAGCTATTAGATTTATAATATTCATTATTAATGTGTCATTTAATGTTTATAAAGGGGTATGGTAATTAATTTGATTAATGTCACTACAGGGATCTAATGTCAATAATGAAAATATTAATACACTCCTAAGGGTAAAATGGAGTTACTTTAGAAGGATTAATTAAGGTAATTATATGATCATATAATCGTTAAAGACTCTAATAAACCCATTTTTATTAAAGTGTAATTTATTAGATTTAAAAATTGAACCCAGTTAAGGGTAGTCACCTAGTTGAACTCTCATAGATAAACCATAATCAGGGATGTTGAAAAGTTACCCTTGGAAGGAGAAAGTTACCACAAGATCAATGCTCATCATGATTCCCCTCATTTTCTTTGAGTAAACCCGGTTACCCTTGGAAATTAAAATTTCAAACTACAACATTGTAACTCCATTAGTAAACTTATTATACACTTTGACCTTATCAACATGCAACCTTAGTTAATTTAACATGTTTAGAAAAAAATTTATGGTGTGTTTTTGACACAAGGATGGAGGTAGGAGGGGCCTAGGGAACTCCCAACTACCAAAACATCTTGTAGACTTAACAATACGGAAACAAAAACAATAGAGTGAGAGAAGAAATAACACAAATCCTTTTCATTAATTGATCAAACTCAATACATGTTGGGTTGTAAGGCCTTCCTGGTTTGCACCATATACATTCAATGAATTATAGATTGATCTTCATAAATGCGAGGTCACAGACCTACCTTCCAGATAATTCAATCCTTAATCTTCTATCTTCTAAAACTCCCTTCTAAACTAAGAACATAGAAACAAATATATACAAGAGTCCACCAAAGAGGTTGGCACTCAAATCCATAAGTTAGACCTTGATTTAGGTCCACACAGATCCCAAAGAGAGACCCCACATTAATTAAGCCATGGAAATTAAATGTAGAACTCTGCCACCAGATCCAACTCAAAAATTAAAAACTTGGGTAGAGGATGACCGATAAATAGAGTGACTCGGTCAAAGAACACCCCGAGAAACATAACACAACTCAGGCCAAGCATACCCAAGAAACAGAAACCTGAGAAACAAAAAATGAACTCGAAACAATCATACCCAAGTGATAGAAACCTAAGCAATAGAGACCAACTCGGAACAACCATACTCAAGCGACAAAACTTGAGCATCAGAGTTTCAGAGTACTTCACTGAGCAGCCTCCAAACAAGCTAAAGAGAAAAAGTAAACATATTTTTGGTTGAGAAGGATTTCCAAGGACCCAAGATTCTCCTACATCAGACACCTAGGGATAAAATAAATGATTCCCCAAATCATGTATCAGGTCCAACCTGAAATGAATCCAACTTAGATTGATAAATCCAAGATGAGTCCTCAATTAGTCTATTCTTCCATTTTACTAGGTACTCCTTGTATTCCTTTCATCTTGTGCTTCTACTAACTCTTTTTTTCAAGATCTATTCAAATTCCTCTATCTATTTCTTAGGATAATTACTTGGTATTATCACTTCTTCATTAGGTTCATGATATTCATACAAGTCTAAAATATTGAATATAGGTGATATATCCATGTCATCAGGTAATTCAAATTCATAAGCATTTCCACTGTCGAATCTTCTCAGTATTCTACAAGGACCAAATTTCTTCATCTTCAATTTTCCATATGTTCCAATAGGAATTCTTTCTTTCTTCAAATGAACCATAACTACATCACCAAATTCAAATGTTTTATGTCTTTTTGAGCTGTCTGCACTATCCTTGTATTTCTAATTACTTTTATCCAGCTTCTATTTTACATCCTCGTGCAATGTCTTCATAAACTCAGTAAATTCCTCTTCTTCAGTGCCTCTTTTCTCTTCTCCAACAATATCTCTCAAGTCTGATATAGCTCTTAGTTGTGTGCCATGAAAAATCTCAAAAGGTGACTTTCAAGTACTTCTATTTACCAAACTGTTGTATGCAAACTCTACTTGTGCCAACATCAAATCCCAATTACTTGATGTGCCTCTAACTAAGCATCTCAACAAGTTACCCAAAATTTGGTTTACAACCTCTGTTTGTCCATTAGTCTGTGGGGGAAATGTAGAACTATACTTCAACTCAGTATCCAACTTTTTCCAAAGTGTTTTCCAAAAATAGCTAACAAATTTACTGTCTTGGTCAGAGATGATACTCCTCGGTAATCCATGCAATCTAACAATTTCCTTAAAGAAAATCTCTTCTATATGTACTGCATCTAATGTTTTCCTACATGGTATAAAATGTGTCATCTTACAAAATCTATCCATAATAAAAAATATGGAATCATTACCTCTTGCTATCCTCGGAAAGCCAAGAACAAAATCCATGCTGATATCACTCCAAGGTTTCTCAAGAACAATAATCTGTGTATACAAACCAGTATTCTAACTTACTCCTTTTGCAACTTGACAAACTCCACAAATTTTAACAAATTTATGAACATCCTTATACAACTGAGGCCAAAAATACCTTTCCTCAAGAAAACTCAATGTTTTATCAATACCAAAATGTCCAGCCAAACCACTACTATGTTTCTCCTTTATAAAATTAGTTCTCATTGAACCTCTCAGTATACACAACTGAATACCTTTGAAAAAAATATCTTCATGAATGCTATAGTCTTCATACTTACTTGATTGATTTGAATTAGGTGCTCTACGCACTCTCCACTACTCAAAAAAATCAGGATCACTTTGATACAAATTCTTCATATCGTCAAAATAAAGAATCTCAATTCTCATTTTAGTCAACAAAGATCTTCTTCTACTCAATTCATCAACAAATCTGTTAGAAACTCCACTCTTATTCTTTATCATAAATGTGAAACTCTTCAAATACTCTTCCCATTTCATATGTCTCTGATTCAACTTATTTTGACTATCCAAATATTAAAAAGCCTTATGATTAGTATACAACACAAATTTATTTGGCATCAAATAATGTCTCCATTTCTTCATAGCTTGAACAATAGCATAGAACTCTTGATCATTGACAAAATATTTCCTCTTATCATCACTCAAATTTTTACTAAAGAAAGAAATAGTTTTACCTTCTTGAGTCAACACAACTCCCATTGCACTTCCACTTGCATCACATTCAACTTGAAATACCTTATTGAAATTAGGTAATGCTAACACAAGCAATTTAGCAACCTTCAGCTTCAAAGCCTCAAAACTCTTATTAGCTCCATGTGTCCATTTGAATTCTCATTTGTCTCCTCTCATTGTCTCAGTCATAGAATTACAAATAGAACTGAAAATTCTGATAAAATACCTATAAAAACTTGCAAATCCATGAAATGATCTTACCTCAATGACATTCTTAGGTTTAGGCCAACTAAGTATAGCTTCAACCTTCTCAGGATCCATCTTCAAACCATCAGCTAAAATTACAAAACCCAAATACACAAGTTCTTCTTTCATGAAGGAACACTTCTTCATATTTATCAACAACTTTTCCTCTTTCAATCTCTGCAACACTTGCCTTATATGCATCAAATTATCTTCTCTAGTCTTACTAAATATCATAATATCATCTAAGTATACAATCACACATTTATTCAATAATTTCTTCAAAACTTCATTCATTAACCTCATAAATGTACTTGGTACATTAGTTAAAACAAAAGGCATAACCAACCACTCATACAAACCTTCCTTTGTCTTGAAAGAAGTCTTCCATTCATCACCTTCTCTTATTCTGATCTGATGATATCCACTTTTCAATTCAATTTTGGTAAAATATCTTGCTCCACTCAAACAATCCATTATGTCATCCATTCTTGGTATAGGAAACCAATACTTCACTATGATCCTGTTGATTTCTCTTGAATCAGTACACATTCTCCATTCTCCATTCTTCTTAGGTGTCAATACAGATGGTACTACACATGGACTCAAACTTTCTCAGATAAAACCTTTGTTCAACAATTCATGAACTTGTCAGTTAAGCTCTTCATTCTCAGTCAGTGTTAACTGATGTGGTGCTTTTTTCTATAAACTAGCTCCAGGAATCAGATCCATACAATGATTGATATCTCTCATTGGTGGCAAACCGTTAGGTACATTATCTAAAATGATCTCCTTGTACTCATTAAGTAACTTCTCAATTTTTTTAGGAATTTCATTTGCTATACTCTTACTCAGTTTGTTAGGAATCAAAGCATAACAGATCTCATTTATTTTCAAATCCTTAACAAACTTTATACCTTCCATCAAACAAACTTTCACAGATGTACATATCTCACCAATAGATTCTTCAATCAAAGGTAACAAAACTTGTTTCTTACCATCAACCCAAATAGAATATCTATTCAATATTCCATCATGTATAGCATGTATATCATATTGCCAAGGTTTACCCAACAAGATGTGACAACAATCCATTGGCATAATATCACACAACACCTTATCCTAGTATTTTCCAATTTTTAGATTCACAAAACATTGTTCACTCACCATTAATACGTGGTCATCCTTGATCCATGAGATCTGATAGGGCTTTTGATACTTCATCCTTTCCAACTACAACTTTGTGACTATTTCCTCAAATGCCAGATTCCTCGAGCTTCCACTATCAACAATTATCTTCCAAACTTTGTCTGCAACTCTACATCTGGTCTTGAACAAAATTTTCCTGATAGGATCTTTCTTATCTTTCTCACTCCATATTATTCTTCAGATCATTAGATTTCCTTCCTTCTCAACTTCATTTGGTGAATCTTCTTACACCAAATCATTTATGCTATTACCAACTTTCTTTCTTGCATGTGTACACTTAAAATATTTATGTCCTTCCTCACCACAATTATAACAAGTTACTTGGAACCCTTTTCTGCTATAACCACCTCGGGAGTAATTACCTCTTCCTCGGTATGAACTTCCACCTTTCCACTCAGTCTTTCCCTTGTCTTGAGATGTGTCTAAATTCAACTTTTCTTGTTGAGATATACTGCTTTCACCATGAGATCTACCTCTTCCTCTAGGGAATCTACCACCTCTGCCTCTTTGCCTTTGCTCATATCTCTTGTTCAATTTCTCCTTATATTTTAGGGCAAACTGATAAGTCTCTTCAATGCTTTCTATCTTGACCAATTTGATCTCATCTTATATAGAACTTCTCAATCCATTCAGGTATCTTGCTACTCTTTCCACTTCATCTTCAATATGTTCTAATCTGATGTCCAATCTATAGAATTCCTCAGTGTAGTCTTTTACTGATCTATCTTTTTGCTTCAAACTTTAAATTCTCTGAACTAGGTTAATCTGATAATCACAAGGTAGAAACTTGCCTTTCAATTTGTTTACCATCTTATCCCATACCTTGATTTTGTCTTTAACTTTCTTCTTTCGATCCAATTGCAGATGTTCCCACCATAAGGATGCATGACCTTTCAACTTTGAGCTTGCAATATTGACTTTCTTGTCCTCTGATACATTCTCATATTCAAAGTACTTTTCAATCTCAGTTATCCAGTCAATCAATTCATCAAAATCTATTTTTTCACTATACTCAGGAGGATTTAACTGAGGTACGGACTTCAAAATTGTCAATGCTAGCAAGAATCTCTCTTTTTCCTGATCCATCACAGGTGCAGGTGCAACTTTGCCTTGAAATTATTCAACTTCATCATCACAAACATCCTCAAGATGTGTTCCTCTATGATGGGGTGTCTCAAGAGCTTCCAATCTAGAAACCATCTATCAAAGCATATCAGCTAGACTTGGATCTGCATTTCCTGTCCCACAAACCATCTTGAATCCCTCTGCAATTATAGGTCAGATCTCAATCTGCAACTCCACAAAAAATCACCAACTAGGGTCAGGGTTTACAAGAAGGAACTTAGATCTCACCAATGCTTTGATACCACCTGATGCAAGGATGGAGATAGGAGGGGCTGAGGGCACTCCAAACTACCAAACCAGCTTGCAAACACAAGAATGCAGAATCAACAACAACAGAGTGAGAGAAGAAACAACAGAAATCCTTTTCATTAATTGATCAAACTCAATACATTCTAGGCTGTAAGGCCTTCCCGATTTGGGCCATATACATTCAATGAATTAAAAATTGATCTTCATACATGCAAGCTTATAGACCTTCCTTCCAAATAATTCAATCCTTAATCTTCTATCTTCTAAAACTGCCTTATAAACTAAGAACATAGAAACAAATATATACAAGAGCCCACTAAAGATGTCGGTGCTCAAATCCATAAGTAAGACCTAGATTTAGGTCCACATAGATCCCAAAGAGAGATCCCACATTAATTAAGCCACAAAAATTAAATGCAGAAGTTGGCCACTATATCCAACTCCAAAATAAACAACTTGGGTAAAGGATGACCGAGCAACAGAATGACTCAGACAAAGAACACCTCGAGCAATAAAACACGACTTGGGCTAAGCATACCCAAGCATAGAAACCTAAGAAACAAAAAATGAACTCAGAAAAAGCGTACCTGAGTGAAAGAAACCCAAGCAACATAGACCAACTTGGAAAAAGCATACCCAAGAGAAAGAACACGAGTGACAGAACCCAAGCAACAAAGGAATAGAGTACTTCATTGAGCAGCCTCTAAACAAGCTAAAGAACAAAAGTAAACATATATTTGGTTGAGCAGGATTGCCAAGGACCCAAGATGCTCCTGCATCAATTTTTGCCTTAAATTTTGGGCATGACAGGGTTAGCACAGCAAGGCATAGTGATCCAAAAGGTTCTTACAATGTGTTCAGAACCCGAATCAAAGGATTCTTCCTTTCCCATGAATTCAATTTTCATGATGACATAATTAAAAATGATTTTGGTTAAGATATACAGGATGAAAGGAAGGAGAAGTGGATAGCCTATAGAAAGCTCCTGAATATTGTCCAAAGAATGGATCAATGTTATGATCCTTTGAAAAAATTCAATCCATTCTTTAGGAGGATCAATTCTTTGATGGATAATTTTGAAGAAATTATGATTTCTTTAAAAGACAAAAGAGCTAAATTGGAATTGATCCATGGTAAGCAGACAAGAGAAAGAGCTCTATATTCAGAAGTTCTATCATCTCAAATGAGAATGAGGTCTTCAAGGTAAGAACCTCCACTACCACAAAGATAAGATGGGATAATTGAGGATAGGCCCACCTACATGCCTTCAAGGAGTAGTAAAATTTCTTAAAGGGTGACAGATGAAATAGATAGTGAAGAGGAGAGTGAAACTGATCAAGAGGTAAGAATAAAGGGTCCAATAAAATAATGAAGTAAGAAAAACCCCCTAAGCTTCAACCTAGGCCACTCAAAGGAGTACAAATCATTAATCTAGAGGATTCACCAAAAAGAATTCCTTCACCACCTCCTTTATCTCCTTCACCTCCAAGGCACCAAGGATTTGAGAAAATGGAAGAACAACATGTAGAGGAAGGAGACAAGGAGGATGTTACTATCATAACTGATAAAGAATTGCAGGGGGCATCTTTTAGCACCAAGTTCACCAAAGTGGGACTTTACTCCTCTAGACACTCAAGGAAGAGCATTTTGAGATGCAAGAAAGGAAGCTTGTGATAAATTCCTTGAAGATGGAACTTTTGTGCAAACTCAAGCATTTTTACACCTGGTTTAGAAAGTAAAAATTGATAAATATAAGAGAATATGTAAAGAGAGGAAGGCTCAAAATCCTAGAAAAATGTACTTAAATGAAGAATAAAAGGAATAAACAATTAGGAAACTAACTATTTGATATGACAGTCTACCAACAAAATTTTTCCATACTGTAATAGTTATTTTTTTTAGTACGAGTTTGTATTGGCATGGGCCTGTATCAGTATCTTGTTTAAAAATTACTAGGTGGGAAAGGTGTGAATATATTTTGTAACAAAAGTCACAAGAGGTCCAATGGACTAGTGACATGTGTCTTATCTTGTCTGAATCTTGTTGGCTCCCTTATTTTATATAAAAGGGAATTCAAGGCCATGAGAAAGAGGTTCCAAAGTCTCTGTTAAAATTTCTCAGATTTAGAGTATAGGTTCTAGTAGCAAGTCTAGGTGAAAATAATTAATTGTAAAGTTATTTAGAGAGAAAATAGATGAATATTTTAGTGTCAAGTTTTGTGCAAGTCTTGAGTGAATGAATGAAATGTAAATTGTATTATGATAGTGTACGCCTCTCTCTCCGGTTTCCCACAGCTTTCCAAGGGCGGGGGTTAGTAGCCAAGGTTCACAAGTGCATGCAAATCTCTTACGCAATAACTACTAAACGAATGATGGAAACATAAGAAATAAAATGTACAAACAACGAAAAGGAAGACAAACGAATGCAAACCCTTCGAAGCTTGAAGCTTCTATTGTCTCTCTCTACTCCTTCCGAAACGGTGTTCTTGATGCTCAGTATTGGCTGGGCAGCGTCTATGACTTGAGAAGCGTCGAGATGTTGATAATTGCAAAGTGTGTGTGTGATCGCAGGATGGCCTAAATGCTGACAGAGTAATGGCGCTTGTATACTTGAAATCCTGGATCTTTCAAATGGTTATGAAGGGTCCATTATATAGGAAATGCTGATGAAATGAGTGGTTGAGATCAATCCCAGAGATGGGGAGATGAACGGTTGTGATCAAAAGGAACAGGAGAGATCCACAGTAAAATCCATCTCTTTATTTGGTTAAGAGGAGATGGAGTTTGGTTAACTGAGGAGCTAATTGTGAGTTACCTTTTTGAACTGAAGAGGTGGGTGAAGTTACCCATGTGAACTGGAGAGATGGGTGGAGTAAC
>MU225359.1:795431-835567 GCA_018584345.1 Thuja plicata
TCAAACTCGATGTCAGTACTTTATGAAAACAAACTTATATTAATAAACATTTCAACATAAGATGATAGCATCTTCTAAACAATATACATGTGTATACGTCTACATCATATAACATTACATATTTGCATAAGCAAGTGTTAGCATCATATTCTAGAACCATGATTTCATTAATGAACATAATATCAAAGATAATAGAACAAAGCTGAATACATATATCAAGGTATCAAAATAAGCATGTGTATAGATATAAAGAGTACGGTAACTATGATCATCAACAAAACCTGTAAAAAGCTACTCATAAGGTCCAAAATATGGCATGCATAAACCATAATGTCAATACTCAAAATATCATCCTGATGAGTCAAGTGTCAAAATGAAAGTCAGACTAGGACAGGTCAGGGTAGGACCTCACAATCTTACTAGCACTACTAAGGAACTTCCCCTTCCATCCAGAAATTTTCCATTAATTTCACTCTATATTTTCATTCTAGAAGTCATTCTTCACATCTTTAGTCATAAGAGGAAGCCCAAGGTAGGTCTCCAATAGTGAATCAGATTGGTATCGCAGAATTTTCAAAAAAAATTACTAGACTAAAGAGTCTGTGTTGAAGAAGTATAACCTTCTTTTGTGGAATTTAATGTGTTTTCTAGAAGAAGTAGCATAGTCATCCAATAGAGTTTTCCAAACATGAGCTTCCCACACCAAAGAGGCACCAAAACATAAGGAGTCATCAACAAACTATTGCAAGACTGAGAGGGAGGGTGGTAGTAGGCATAATCTCCTGGATACTACCAGACTGGACCAAATGCATCATGTTGCGACCAGGACCTCAGAAAGAAGGATAAAGAGGTAAGTATATAAGGGGTCCTCCTCATGTAGACCTTTTCCTAGGGTGAATTTGGTGTCATGTTTTCCATTCAACAGCACTGAGATTCTGACATTCTCCATGCAGACCTTGATAAAATTGATGAACGGTTGTGAGAAGCCAAAAGTGGAGAGCACCTTGTAGTGGAAGGTTTAGTTTTCCTTATCATAGGCTTTGGATATATCAATTTTTAAGTTCATCCTCATATATATTCTATGGTCAATTGAACGTAAGATTTTGTGGGTGGTGATGGCCGCATCCATGATTTACCTCCTAGGGATGAACCCCTTCTAATTGGGGATTATTATCTTTCTTAGTAGGGGTTTAATGTGATTAAACATAATCTTGGAGAATATTTTATCATTGTATCATGCTCAAATTGGTTGAGGATCACTAAGTAATTAAGCATTCCTGATAAGTCTACCTCTTTGTTGAGCCTTTATATGACATTATCTGCTTTATTTTAATTTTGTTTACAATTATGGTGCATAAATTATAAATACATTAAGGGACCACCCTCCTAGGATTTTCAAATCCCAATGTGAAGAAGTATTTTTGAAAATCCTTTTTAGTTGGTCCAAGTCCTAGAGATTTATGAGAATTGGAGTTGGCTTCTCCATAGAAAATTGAAAGATCAACTTGGTTTCTACATTAGTAGTGTAAACCCTTTCAGGAAACTAACATACATTACCTTCCCATTCACCATAATTATATGCACACATTGTGAAATCATTGTCTTTACCATACCATAAGCCATAATTAGTTTTTCCCTTCAAGTATTTGAATATCATCTTAACAATGGCAACATGTAACTCTGTTGGTTCTAATTGAAATCTAGCAGCAATGCAAACATCATTCATAATGTCTAGTCTAGTTTGTGTCAAGTATAATATTCCACTTGTCATTTATCTATATCTATTATAATGTGTATTAGGTGTATAATCAATCTTTGTCAATTTACAACCATTTTCAAAGGAGTATCAACAGGTTTTGAATCTTCCATGCCAAATTTATTCAACAATTCTTTCACATACTTAGACTAAGAAATGAAAATACCCTTATCTATTTGTGTAATTTGTAGTCCAAGGAAGAATTTCATCTCACCTATCATAAAAATCTAAAATTCCTTTTGTATCTCACTATAAAATTCCTTACTTATCTTTTCATCTCTACCAAAAATTATATCATCCACAAAGACTTCAACAATAAAAGTATTATTATCAACAATTTTGAAGTACAAGTTACTATCCACAATACCTTTATTGAAACCAATCTTCAATAAATACTTATCTAACCTTGCATACCAGGCTCTAGGAGCTTGGTTTAGTCCATATAAATATTTCTTCAATCTAAAAACCATGCCATCTTTATCAGGAAAGGAAAAACCATCTAGTTTCTCAATGTATACTTCTTCTTCCAACTCTTCATTCAAGAATGTAGACTTAACATTAGTCTGATATACTTTGAAATTCTTGTAAGTAGCATATGCAATAAACATTATATTAGCTTCAATTCTAGAAACATGAGAAAAATTATCCTTAAAATCAATACCTTCCTTAGATAATATCCCTTACAAACAAGTATGTCTTTGTCCTGAATCACTTCATCATCCTCATTCATTTTTTTTATAAATACGCATTTAGTACCAATACATTATTTTCCACAGGTATAGAAAAAAGAATCCATGTCTTATTATTTTTAATCTGTTCCAATTCTTGGTCCATATTTTTGAACCAACTTTCATCTTTTCATGTTTCATCAAAATCTTTAGGTTCAATCTTAGGAATCAAACAAATTTCATTTCTATCAATTATTCCTCTAGTTTGAATATATTTATCTCTATTACCAATAATCTGATTCTCTGAATGATTTGTCTTTACATACCTTGGATTCTTTGGATTTTCATTTGTAGATGACTCTTGTGTTTCCAACTCTTCTGCATCTCCAAATTCTTCATTTTATTCTACCGATCCATTCTGATTTTGATTTTGATTCTCATTCTCATTCTCATTTTGTGCTTACACAATCTGAATTCCTTCTTCTTCATGTGATTGATAACTACAAGATCTAACTAGTTTCTGAAAACTTTCATCCAATTTCACATTAGCACTCTCAATTATATTTCTCAATCTATGATTGTAACATTTGTATTATTTTCTCTTTGTAGAATAACCAATAAATATTCTTTCGTCACTTTTAGGATCAAACTTTCCTAAATATTCTTTTCTCTTAATGTAATATTTGCTTCGAAAGATTCTAAAATATTTCATAGTAGGAGTATGACCATACCAAAGTTCATAAGGATTATTACCAGTACCAAGCTTGATTTGAACTTGGTTAAGTGTGTAAATAGAAGTGTTAACAACTTCTCTCCAATAGATCTACAAAATGTTTCCTTCAATCATGATTTTCCTTGCAGAGTCAAGAATTTTTCTATGTCTTCTCTTTGCAATTCCATTCTGTTGTGGGGTTTGCAGAGCATACATCTGTCTATTTATTCCATTCTCTTCATAGTATGCATCAAATTCTCTAGATGTAAACTCTCCACCTCTATCAGATCTCAAACATTTCATCTCCATACCTATCTCAATCTCAACCATAGCTCTAAAGATCTTGAATTTTTAAAATGCCTCATATTTTTATTTCAAAAATATAACCCACATTATCCTTGAATAATCATCAATGAATAGAATAAAGTATATGTCTCCATAATAATGTCTAGTCTTAGGAGCACATAATTCAGTATATACCATATCTAACAATCCACTCAAAGAATAGGTCTTAATTTTGTAGGTAGATTTAGTTATCTTTCTGAATTGACATTCCTTACACATCACATTAGCAAGCTTCAACAATCTAGGTAAATCTCTTACAACATTTGTAGTACTAATCTTCACAATGTTATCAAAGTTTACATAAAAAAATCTCTTATGCTATAACCAGGTTTCATCAACCTTTGCAATCAAACATCTATTCTCTGGATTGTTCAAATAAAATAAATTACCTATGTTCTTTGTACCTGATGTAATCTCAATTCTAGTTCTTTCAATGATTTTACACATTCCATTCTTGAATTCTAAGTGATATCCCTTATCAACTAACTATCCAACACTCAAAATATTATGCTTTAAACCTTCAACCTATAACACATCATCAATATTACTCTTACCATCAAGTGTAATTTAACATGTTCCTTTGATAAAACAAGGAGAATTGCTACCAAATCTAACAATACCACCATCATAGTCTTCAAGCTTCACAAATTTCCTTATGTCTCTAGTCATGTGATGTGAACATCCACTTTCAATAACCCAGACATCCCTTTTATCTACATGTGAAACCAAATATTTCTCTTCATTGTGATTCTCATCTTTAATAGCAATGAACACAATCTCATCTTCTCTCTTCTCAGATTCATTATTTGTTTTTACTTCATTAGCAACATAGTAGCATTTCTTTTGAAATTTATGTGTGAACTTCTTATGCTTGTACTTAGGCTGCTCTTTTAATACATCTAGAAGCAATGTGACCAATCTTATTACATTTAAAACACTTCAATGGAAAATTTCCTTCATTCTTACCAAATCCCTTAGGTAGCTTGTTTGCAAATAGGGCTTCAAGCTCTTCAATCTCTCTTACCTCTTTCTCAATTTTCTCCCATTCCTTAGCATATATACCAAGCTTAGATGAGCTTTCACCTGGGTCATATATTTTCCTATCCTTAGAAATAGTATATTTAAATGTAGATTCAACTTTAGGAAATCTATCTCCAAATTCACTCATCTCAAAGGAAGATAACTTACCAACCAATATATCTCTTGTCATAGTAGACATCATTCTGATTTCTTGAATAAAAACAACTTTATAATTGTAAGTAGGAGGCAAGGATCTCAAAATTTTAGAAAAAATATCTGCTTCCTCCAATGTTCCACCAACACATCTGATTCCACAAACAAGGTCGATGATCTTATTAACATGCATAGTAATATTCTCATCTTTTGTCATCCTCAATGTTTCATATCTTCCTCTCAGGATTTGTAGCTTCGCTTGCTTTACAAACTTGTCTCCTTCATATAATATTTCTAACTTTTCCCATACTTGATGTACAGTCTCCAATTCTAGGACATTTTTATATTCAACATCTGATAAGGCACTCTTCAAGGCTTCATAAGCTCTGGTATTAATCTCATATTCTTTCTTTTCATCAGGAGTCAGAGTACCAAGATCAGTAGGAGGCTTGTAATTCTTCTTTGTAATAGCCCAATGTTCTTCCTTAAGACATATCAAGTGTGTAATCATTCGATCCTTCCATATAATGTAATTCATTCCTTCAAATCTTGTATTATCCTTCTTAAAGATTGAAATCCCAAATCTCCTCAAGTAGTGAAGGTTCTCAAAGAGGACTCTAGCTCTGATACCAATTGTTAGACCTTAAGAAGTACACATAGAACTGAGATGGGTGGTGAATCAATTGTGACACAAAATCAATAAACTTTTACCAACTTATAAACTTTAAACAATGATCTGAATGATAAACATGAAATTAATATCTCAACACAATTACAACACATAGCACCAATATTTTGATGTGGAAACCCTATTAGGGGAAAAACCATGATGGTGATGGAACCCATAAGATAAGTGCACTTATTAATAAATATTGTACCATGTTAGGAGTATTACAAAAGGGGAATGCACATGCATTAAGGCACACTTCCTAGATCTCATTGCTCAAACACAATTACAACAAGGTACACTACCTTACAACACAATTTGATTACAGATCAAAGAGGACTTGCGGTCCAAACACATGAACTGACTAATAGTATATATTATGCCAAAATAGTTCCAATAAAGTGCACAAATCTCTAACTTATTTTATATTCCACTCATACCTCTTCATAAAAAATCATCTACATCATTTATCCCATCTCTATACACATACATGTTCACAACTTCAAATGATTATATTTATAAATACAATTCATCAAATCATCTCAACTAGGTAGGTTAGGGACCTAATTGAAAATAATTAATAAATTGTAATTCAATCCTCAATGTGATCCATTGAATGTTATACAAGACATTGCAATGATCTATACCAACAACCTCAAATATGCTCAGATCCACCAATCATTCTCTAAACCTTCACAACACATTATATCATCAGGTTGGCTAAGAACAAATGAAGAACACCAATACATTACATGAAAATCATGCAACCTGATCACTTCAACCAATGTGATCCAACAACATGATCAAGAAACATCAGCAAGCATTGTGAATTACCTCAACAACATTAGCATCATAATGAACTAGGGATCAAGATCCACCTCTGCACTGTTCATCAGCAATAATATTTGCAACCTCTGTTACTCAAAAAATATAGCTTGCTTGTATCCAAATCATGAACCACTCGAGTTGAGGAAACATATGCACATCCAAAACTCACTACTAGGTTAGTAATCAAAAAATCTTCAACACTGATCCATATCGATCAAAAAACTAAAACTCTATCTTTTCCTGAAAAACCAAAATACCTGTATTTGATAAATCAATCATAACTCTCTCAAACCATCACTCTAACTTTTTCAAACTAACATGCATCAGCTAAAAACATCTTAGAACACAACTATACGATTGCAACTATAGATATTTTGTGTAGTATGTGTACCAAGAAATTCAACCTCACTGAACATACCAAGAACACTGTCGCCAATAGTAGAAGTATGTTGACATCAATGACAAAAAATGAATGCCAACATATATGCATAATCTTAACAATATCTTAGAAATATCCAATAGAATCACCCAAGAACATTGTGTGCATTCAAAATCAATTAAATTATTAAAAATGCATATGACATCATCAAATCCAATTAACTGATTATCAAATTGGAAACAATATAGTTCCACTTAGTTAACTGATTCTCCACTACTTATCATTTCGGAAACATTTCAGTTAACTAAGAAATGATTCTGGAAGTTTCCAAAAATACTGATCAGTTAGTTCAATCAACTGAATCTTTCAACCAATCACATTCTTTGCACATGGATTGTGCTTCCTCAAATTGAATCTGAGCCACTATTTTCATTCAATCTTGACCATCAATTTGAGAGAGATTTCTATAAAAGAGAAACTCATTTCCTTCATAAAGGATCCTAACTTCTTCTATTATTATTATACAACATTTTCTTTTCTTAGCTTTTAATCATTTAGCATTGTTGTTTTACTTTCAAGCATACAAACAATCTAATTTAGAGCATATTTGAATTTGGTGCTTTAAAAGGAATCAATCACATTTCATTTGGTGCTCTAAAAATTATCTAATTAGCTTGGATTAACAACAATTTGCATCTTGCATTTATCATTTAGTTTCATCATTTAGCTTTAAAATCCTTCATTTAGAACAGTGTGTAGTCACTGGACTTTGCAATGACCTGAGAGAAAATTTCATACTCCTGCCTACTAGAAGGCAATAAACCAATGTCGGTTATCCTTGGGCATTTCATTATTTTGATTTGTTCTTTTCTAACCCACTAACCACTTAATAGATCATTGAAGTGTGTGTGTTTGTTGTGCAACTTGCAGGTACCCAAATTCACACATACATTTCTGCTGCCCACCATGGGGCTCGAACTCATGACCATAATTCCTTCTATCTTCTATATATTATTCTTTTAGCACTTTCTAGTTCTATTTCAGCACCTTCCATATCTTTTATATCACTTTTGTAGCACATTTTCATTATGTTTTAGTGTAGTTAATCATTTCTTCTTGCATGTCATTTCTGTAGGATGCATGTTTTTCTTTTTATCTTGCATGTCATTTATGTAGGATGCATTTTTCTCTTTTTAGCTTGCATGTCATCTCGGTAGAATGCATGTTTTGCTTTTTATCTTGAATGTCATTTTTGTAGGATGCATATTTTTCTTTTTAGCTTGCATGTCATTTCTGTACATTGCATGTTTTGATTTTTAGCTTGTATGTCATTTTTGTAAGTTGCATGTTTCTCTTTTTAGCTTGCATGTCATTTCTGTAGGTTGCATGTTTTTCTTTTTAGCTTGCATGTCATTTTTGCATGTTGCTTGTTTTTCTTTTTAGCTTGCATGTAATTTATGTGCGTTGCATGTCTTGTTTTTTAGCTTGCATGTCATTTCTGTAGGTTGCATGTTTTGATTTTCAGCTTGCATGTCATTTCTATAGATTGCATGTTTCTCTTTTTAGATTGCATGTCATTTTTGTAGATCAGATGTGTTTTTATATTTTAAATTGATAAAAAAATAAGATTTTATTAATTCTCTAATTCTCACGGTTGTCTTTATTTGTTATTTTTTTTATTTTTATAGCCTAATAGTGGTTTGCAAGATATTGTAAATGAAGAACAAATCATAAAATACTAATGAGTTTGATGCAGGACACTTGTCAAAGACTTTGAGTGTCTTTCAAAACTATCATGTCTATATTTTGTAGTTAAATAACACTTCAAATTTGGTGCTTAAAAAGAATCACTTTGCTTATGTGTTTGAAGTGTTCTCTAAATTTGTAATCCCAAAGAATTGCATGAACATATCCTCTCCCCTCACCTTCGCAGATCTTGGGTGTAAGAGAAATTCATGCAAAAAAATTTAGCGTGGCTACCTCCAGAGAGCTTTAATAGAGTCAGTGAGAGTGGATTTCCCAACCAGTAACAAGCTAAAGCCACTTGCCCTTCTAAACTGGTATATAAGAAATGTCATTGTAACTAGTGTTATAGTGAACAGGTGTTGATTATATTATACCAGGAAGAAGATCTCCCTCAATACCCTTTTGGTGCATAAAAACCTACAAAACATAACTTCTGTAGGTTGGGAGGATTCCATAACGAAGCTAATCTACCGCAAGTATAACCACCTGAATGGATGCCTAAATTAAAATTTTTTTGTAGTATCCAAAAACCCTTTATCTGCTAGTGCAGAAGGTCAGAGACTGACTAAGACATCCCACACTTTCACAGCTCTTAGTAGAGACAAAGGTCCCTTGGGAAGTGATTACCCTTGTGATTCAAAGCTTGGTGTTCCTGAGAAGTGAGTTCACTATAAGGAGGATCCTGTGCCTCCAAGATTCTAAGTTCTCCACTATGAGTAGGCATGGCTGAACTTTCATTCAAGTGGGAATTCAGTAGATATTGCTCTAGCTTACCTAGGATTGTAGTGTGTCTACTCTTTTTACAACAACCATTCTACTTGATGTGTCTGGCTTGAGTGAAACATCAAAAAAATCAACACCAACATTCAAAGCAAACATCAAAATGCTTAAACAACTCAAAATCTACACTCTTAAGTGTTAAGCTATCAACTCTTGTTCAATTTTCTATATCTAGTGTCAAAACTTTGAGAATCAGTCAAATTGTTTTCCAAATTGGTATTCTATTGTGACGGTTTTGTCTAAATTTTCACAAAATTTGTATTCTCACAAACATCATTGCTAGTTTATCTTTGACAGCAATCTGTTGACAGTCTGACTCGCTTGCTATTTCAAAATCTGACTTTGTTGTGCTAGTCCAAGTGACTTGTTAATCTTACCATCTTTGTCTGTGTTGTATGTATCCTGAGTTGCGAGAGAAGGTTTGTTAACCTTCACCCAAGATCGGATTAATTTTTATCTCTCTCTCAATTGGACATTATCTCTTTTTTCCTTTGGTCTTGGACTTAATCAGCACTTTAGATATCACTTCGGCACCTATCAGGCAATCAATTGATTAATCATCCATTCTCTTAAATCTTCTAAGCAAGTGTATCAAGACATTCTTACAATGTCTAAAAGAAAATGGGCTAAACCTTATGGTCCGAACAATGCGAAAGAAGAGATTCTTTTTCTAGCTTTATCAAAATAGCTTCAAACTTTGAAATCTAAACTCCAAAAATTAAAGGGGGAAAAGGATACACAATCCAACAAGTCCTCATTAATATCAACCTATCCTTTTCTATTTTATCATGATTCTCACACCTCTCTACTTCCTTCCAACATGGATAAATATTGGTATGGCAATGCTATCTTTGATCAAGAGAGTGGCTCCAAAGCCCTCAAAGCTGCTAAAAAGACCATGAAGTCTCCCTCCAAAGGGATTATTAACCTCATGAAAGAAAAACCTTGGGTTAAACGCAAGAGGGACTTCACTCCTTTGGGACAATCTTATGAATCAGCATTGGAAAAACTTCTTGAGCATGACCTCATCTACCTCAAGCCACATCACGTGGATTAAAATTCTTGAGTACCTATTGTGCATATCATCAAAGAAATGATCATAAAACTTGATATTGTACAGAGTTGAAACATAAAATCCAAGATCTCATAGATGATGGCATAATCAAAGTGGAAAATCCTATAGATTCATCTAATCTCAATCATGATCAATATCAAGAATCCATGTCTAGAAATGGTTCACATATCACATTTACTTCTTCCACCATTGCTACATCTCTTAAAACTTCATAACCAACCACATCATCTTTATTAAGAACTGATCCTAATGATGACTATGTCTACCCTCAAGGACTACCTCAAAAAGAGATCCAAGCTAATCAACATACATCTGCAAGTCTTTCTCATGCTTCAAATATCATAGACCCAAAGCTTCTATGTCCTTCAATGAATATCATGCCTACTCAAAAGGATACTCCATCAACCTATCAAGAATCTCCTATGTAGATCAAAACTCCTACCTTGTCCTTAGAAGTGGCTCCATGTCAAGAGGGCAATCCAAATTGTGAAGAAACCAATATCAGTAATGATCAAGATCAAGACACCATACATCCTTATCCAATGGTTGACCAAAGTCACATATATCAAGAGTTCCATGATGATTTTATCATCCCCTTCCATCTCTTCCAAGAACATAGCTCTCCATCTTGCAAGTAAGATCAAGATATCCTTTTCACCATCTCTAATGAGCTTATTGAAAATCAAGAGAAAAGTACCCTTTCTAAACCATATAATGATCCTTGTCAAGATCAGAGCATCACATCATCCCCTTGTCATATTCTTCCATATCTAGAAACCATCATTCCTCTAAATCCCTTGAAAAACAATAAATCCCCTCAATCTTCAGTTGCTTCTATCAAAGCTACGCATGCTCCTATTGATATAAAGATGAATTATAAAGAGAAGAGCCTTGGTCGTGTATCTCACCCTAAAGATGTTGATAGCCCTTCCACACCTTATCTCCCTCAATTCAAACATAAGCATCAACCTTCTCCATCATCCAAATCCATCCTTGGTCCCTATATCCCAAAGCTAAAATCATCAAACCTTCCATCTATATTGGGTCCTTATATCCCTCCATCCAACGTGCCTATCACTACTAGCTTGTCATCCACTTACCATATCCCCTATCAAGATCAACAAAGAAATACATTCTTGAACTCTCCCTATCAACCCATCCATATGAACCATCCATATCAATCCTATTCATCCACAATTCCCAAGTCTTTTGGAAGCAATTTGGATGTGCAACAAAAAAATTAGAAATACAAGAATCCACTTTCATATGAAGATCACTATGTCCAATCTAATTGACATGTGACTACAAAGAAAAAGAATATTCTAGAGACCACAAAGGTCCACTAAGCAAAGAATAATATCAAAGAAAATATGGGTTCCTAAATCCATTATAGAAGAATTGCATTCTAAATCTAAGCAAAGAATTATATCAAAGAAAATATGGGTTCCTAAATCCATCATGGAAGAATTGTGTTCTAAATCATCCAAAAGAAAATGAAAATCAAAATCTATATGGATTCCCAAGCCTCTTCTAAAGGAATTGGATACAAAAATAAAATCAAAAGCTATGTGGATTCCCAAGTCTGTTCTAAAGGACTTGGATACACAAATAAAATCAAAATTTATGTGGATTCCAAATTCTCTCTTAAAAGACTTGAACAAAAAGGAAAACTCAAATTTGGCATCCAAGCTTCCAAATTATTCCACTTCATCTCCATCTAAACATCTCCCATCTTCTAACTCTCTTTTGGGTCATTATGTCTCAAACTCCATTACCTTGAATACTTCATCCTCTTTGTCATCCATCTTGGGTCCTCTTGTACCAAGATCCATATCCACTCATACATCAAAGCCTCAAGATATTCCATCCATTTTTTCTCCATCCATCCACTACCCTTCAAGGAGTGTGTCAATGTTGATCTTATCACCATTTCCATCTACCTCTATGCCAACCTTTCAATACCCTATCCAATATCCCTCACCTACCTACTACCCATCCATCTCATATCCTTCCATTCCTCTCATCCAATCCATCACATAAATCCTTGGATATCATCTCCCTTATCCCCCATATCATTCTTCTCTACCATCACTCTATCATCATCTTTGAGCACACTTTCAGTGGCTCTGGCCCATCATAGCATATCCTTAAAAGGAGCACTATATAAAGAGAAAAAAACTTAAGTTCCTCCAAAAAAGATAAAAATGAAAAAAAAAGTGCCTTGGTGAAAACCTGGTAAACAGGCACCTTGGTAGAAAAAGTTAAGATAAATCAATCCGCCCTATGGTGAGAACCACTTCTTGTGGAACCTTGGATAAGTACCATGATTAAAACCTGGCAAACATGTGTCATGCGTAATTCCTCCTACTTGCACTCTTAACTTGGGGGCAATTTTCTTCCATGTCATCTTATCCATCATATCTTACATCCATCAAGCCCATGAGCATCCATTTTCCTTCCTATGATCTTGACAAGGTTGAGCCTATCCATGAACACATGTATCCTAACATTCATTATCCTTTCCATCATCCTAATCACTTGCTCTCATCCATGATATCCTATCATGATCTTTCTTATCCCAAGCCTATCCTTCCTATCTCTGAGCATTCCTACCATAATCTGAACCTTTCACTTATACCTCCATCACCCCTTATCCTAATTGTGATTTCATATATATATCCTATCAAATTTACCCCTTGGTCTTGATCAAAATGAAGAACAAAAAATGCAAAATAGTTTCTCAAAAACTTCTTGACATGTCCATTCTTTTGGACCACATGCTTTTCATGACATCAAGTCATTATCCTATATGCTATCCAACACCACTCCATGAGCATACATTGCTATATTCTTTTTTCCCTAGCTTGGGTAATCTTGAGGAGACTATCCTTGAGGGTTGAATTCACCCTCTTCATCCATGATTGTCTATTCACCTCATCCATCAGCTTTCTAATCCATCTACAATGTCCTACACCTTGCTAGACATTGGGGGAAAACCAATGTGATCTTTCTTGAGAATGAGTAATCTCAAAAAAATCTAAAAATTGGAAAAAGTCCTAAAAAATGATCATTTTGGTGAAAACCTAGTAATGGGCGCCTTGATGCATCAATCACAAGAAAAAAGAGAAAAAAAAAAAAAAAAAAAGCAAAAAAATCAAAAATGGATAAACACAAAAAAATTGAAGAAGAAGAAAAAGTGTCTTGGTGAAAACCTGGTAAATAGGCCCCATGGTAGAAAAAATAGCATCTCTACCAAGTAGGTGAAAACCTGGTAAATAGGTGCCTCTTGTACTCAGCGCTTCATCTATCAATGCTCAGTCTTGGCAATCCTTTGCTTCATTTTGTACATATCTTTCAGTCACTTTCATGACACTTTGGTTCTTCTGAGAACCCTCCTGGCTTGAAACTGATCCAGAGTCATAACCTGGGGGCAATCAAATCGGCTTTATCCTGGCGTATGAGTTAATTAAGTCATCACTAGGGGCATTGGTCCCCAAATCAGATCACATCTTTGGATTATGTCAGAGTCAGTGATCTTGTCATTTCTGAACGACAACTTGCTACTGACACAAATAGGTGTTTCTCAACACCCTAATCAAAAGTGTTTCTTAACACTATCTCTGGATGCATCTATATTTCTTAACACAGATTGGATACCACAAACGTAAACATCAAATTCATACAAATCAAACACATCACACTCACAAGGATGATAGTTTTTCTCAACACCTCATACTATACACATCCAAAAACTTTGAAACTAGATGAAGTATGGTGAACTTCTATTTGTATGCTTTCTATTTTCATTGATTTTTCATCAATCTTTTCTTTTTCTATTTCTTTTTGGTGTTGTCTCGATGATCCAAAAATGTCAAATAAATAAGGTGTATGCTGTAAGAGCTCCTGTATTAAGGTGGAAAAGCCTCACATCCCTCAAACCTATTTATTTGTATGCCAAGGTGAGGTCAGAACTATCTCCTTGACTGTTATTTCTCTCCTTGTTTACGCAAGATTGCACTTGTGGTTATCTTGGCTTTGAAATGCCTCGATACTGGTGTACTCTTGTAACATCAACTAAAAACAATGTTCAAGTCATCTTGGCTTTTGTGCCCTGATTTTTACATTAGTTTCTCATATATTATCCGATGAAATTCATATTCATATTCTTATGGTCACAGCGGAACCGGTAAGGAATATTGTATCGACTCCTATGTTCCAAAAATGCTCAATGATGAAAATTGTCAATGCTAAAGGTTCAGTGACTACACCTTAGGTTGCATTCATGTTAGTCTGGCATCTGCGTTTACATCTACATGTTGTTGAAATTATCATAATAACTTTATCTCTCTCCAATGCGAAGGATCTGAGACTCCAATCAATCAATCTTCCCATTGTCATGTGGTCAGTTGTGCATGAACATGACACCCCTTGCTAATACAACTATCTTGATTCCATTTTCAAGATCAAAATTGAAAACTACAGCTGACCACTTGCACAACCAATAAAAATATCTTGTACTTTTATTCTAGTCAATCCATGTATCATACTTTTGGTCAATCTTGGTCAACGGGACCTCCCATCAAGTAAATATTTTGGTCCTAACCACTTGGGACCTATTTCTAATCATATTAGATTCTTCTTGCATCATTTTATCAATTGAATTTCTTCTCATCACTGGGGCACCTCACCATATTTCAAATTTTCTCCCAAGGGGGCAGGATTAGGACATCAACATTCCAATGATCACATCCTTAATAAAAATCTCATCACTTGGGAAATCTTAGCTGCATCACATTGAGATCATCTTAAAATCAAAGAAAACCTAATCAATGGTCTTATACAATGATGAATACACTTGAAACCAAAAAAGATCAGTCTTATACAAGCTATTCGTTATTGAAACCAGATACATTGATCAATTTGGCTTCATCACTTTAAATCAAGTCAATTTGCTTGCTAATAAAATCTCTTAACGATAATCAATTTCATCACTTTAAATCAAACTGGTTATTCATTCAAACCAATCAAAAGGTTTAAGAGTTCTTGACAGATGTCCAGTTTCATTGCTTCAAATCAAACTGAGCATTCTATTTATATATTTTGATTGATCTTCGTCCAATCAAGCTCAAAGTCAGCCTTCCTTTTCAAAAGAATGGTTTCATCACTTCAAATAAAATTGCTCTGGGTGTTCTCACTAATAGGTCTTTGATTCAATGCACTAATCGCACATCAATTCAAAGAGGGGAAAAATAAATGTATGTGTGAATTTGGGTACCTACAAGCTGCACAAAAAACACGCATTTCAATTATCCATTAAGTGGTTAGCAGGTTAGAAAATCAAAATCAAAATAATGGAATGCCCAAGGCTAACCATCATCGGTTCATTGCCTTCTAGTAGGCAGGAGTATGGACTTTTCTCTCAAGTCATCGCAAAGTCCAATGACTACACACTTTTATAAATGAAGGATTTTAAAGCTAAATGATGAAACTAAATGATAAATGCAAGATGCAAATTGTTGTTAATCCAATCTAATTAGATAATTTTTAGATCACCAAATGAAATGTGATTGATTCCTTTTAAAGCACCAAATTCAAATATGTTCTAAATTAGATTGTTTGCATGCTTGAAAGTAAAACAAAAATGCTAAATGATTAAAAGCTAAGAAAAGAAAATGTTGTATAATAATATTATAAGAAGCTAGGATCCTTTGTGAAGGAAATGAGTTTCTCTTTTATAGAAATCTCTCTCGAATCGACGGTCGAGGTTGAAATAAAAGAGTGGCTCAGATTCGATTTGAGGAATCACAATCCATGTGCAAAGAATGTGATTGATCGAAAGATTCAGTTGACTGAACTGACTAGTCAGTCTTTTTGGAAACTTTTAGAATCATTTCTCAGTTAACTAAAATGTTTCTGAAATGATAAATAGTGGAGAATCAGTTAACTGAGTGGAACTGGATTGTTTCCAATTTGATAACTAGTTAATTGGATTTGATGATGTCATATGCATTTTTAATAATTTAATTGATTTGGAATGCACATTTTTTTTTATTAATTAATTTAATTCCTTTTGGATTTAATTGACAATTTTGTAATTTTATTTAATTAATATATCAAAATATCAATTAAATAATTAAGATAAGGTTTATTTGCCAATGTATTATGATTTCAGGAATTAATTAATTAATCAAGTATGATGATTGATTAGGACCTAGGGTTTAGGTTAGATCGATTTGAATTTGATGGATTGAGGAATTTCCTTTTTGATTTAGGACTTATAATAATCAAGATTAGGGTTTCTTGATTAATTGTTGAGATTCGGGGTCTAGGGTTTAGATGCCCATTTTTATGTGATTACACATTACACTTTCTACTACCACTCACAAAAATATTGTACTTTCTCTATCTTTGTCTTAAGACTTTAAGTGGCGAACCCACCTTTCAATTTTCTATAGTAATTTTTAAATGGTTTTTAAAAAAAATTGCGGGAAGAATACATGATTACTTATGTAATAGAAAATCAAATTGCACATAAATTAATTTTTAGAATGAAGGAACATTGAGGGGGGTGAATCAGTGTTCTATAAAAAAATAATTCTTATTAAACTGATTCTAAAACTACTTAATGCATACTACAAAATTATAGTGCAAGATCATAAAGAAAATAAACACCACACCAAAAGAGAGATTTTTATCGTGGAAACTCTACAGAAAATATTGTCTTACAATAAGGGGAATGCACTTGCATTTAGGCTGACTACCTAGAGCTCACTGCTCAATTACAACTAGGGCTAAAACTCCGTACAAGAAGTCTCAATGCCTTATTTGATCACTACAATGATCACAAGATCTTTTGAACTACTAATGTAGCATCAACTATTCTTTATTATAGTTCTGCATAAGCACATGAGTCTGATTTGATACACTTTTGACTTTTGACTTCCCTACTCTTAGTTCTTCACTAATCAGACTATTAGATCACACTTTCCTACATAAAAACTACATGTAAATAACCTACACACTTCACACATGCATCAACTATTTTCAAACTCTCATCCATAAAACATAAAAATATCAATTATATAGGTATGCAACCTTATATAAGATCTCCCATGTCGGCTACCAAAAATGTCCACATGTTTTGAACAAGGTGGCCAAATGCTCAATTTAAGTTGATTTCCCTCCAAAAATTTTATATTCATCATTGAAACATAAAATTTAGCGCCAAAATCAAATTACCATGTCCGCGTAAAGGTCTTTCACCATGTTGGCTTGTCAAACTATCAAACATGAAATATCAGTGCTCAAATCCAAGTAAATCTAACCCAACATGTCATCGTACCTTCAAATTATGAATTTAGTATCTATATACATACATAATTCTTTCCTTAGATGCATGCAAAAATAATTTAACCTGGAAAGGAACACCAAACCTTTTACTATAAACTCCTTGTACACTGTGTTCTTTATTTTTGTACTTAGCCAAATCTTTGTCTGACTTCTAGTTTGATCACTTACTGTTATGTGGACATAGAATTCATGTTTATTTTCCATCAATGAAAACATATAAACATCTATATGTAGTGTATCTTTCCAATATTAATACCATTTAATTTTCAAATAGTGATAAGTGCAACATTTATTTTTTCCATTGACTTTTTAGCATTCAAAATATTTCTCTTATGTAAAGAGATCATAATGATACATCTTTTGCATCTCATGAATTAACTAGCATTAAAAAGAATTTTAATAAACTAATTGTAGAATTCAATAAAAGGTTTAATAAAGTTTTGAATAGAATACCAAGTGATATAAGACTTGTTGATTCTTTTCTAATTGATTTCTATCTAAGTGCATTTAATAGAAAAACACATTATGAGATCAGATCACAAGGACTTGCAACATTGCAATAAGCTTTCAAAGTTGCCACTACCATTGAAAATAATAGAAAGGCTACTGGAAGGATACATAAAAGGGATGTTACTATTTTATATAATCCAAAGGCCCCTAAGAAGCATGATCTTAAAGATATTATGGATATGCTAAAGAATCTAAATGCAAAGCAAGGGAGAAGTGATAGGCCATCATTTCCTAAAAATGACAGGTTTAGATTACAATAGATGCCATAGAATACTAATTGGGAAGATGGAAAACCTGAAAAAGCAGTATTATACTAAAGAAACACCCGATCCATTGAAAATAAACAACCATTTGGTGGAGAGTTATACCTTGTGTGATGCTTGCACACTACCACATTCTCCTGATTGTAAGAAGAGGAAGATCAGAGTGATGATTAGCAACCCACAGTGAGCAATGTCTCATCTTAACCCATATGGTGAAGAGATGATTACAGTTCTTCTAAGGAGGATTATGTCTACCAGGAAGATCTGAATAGGATATATCATTGTGATAAACAACAAGGAGAGTGGCTAGTCATCAAGAGGTTAAAAAATGAGGAGAAAGAATGATATATTGTTGCAGCACTTGAGGAAGCAAGAAATAATTACAAGCTGAGGAATAGAACAATAAATGTTGAACAAGGAAAGCTTGCTGGAATATCTGTCAAAGAAAAAAAGAAGAAGGTAAGCTAGCCTGACATACAAAGAATCAAAGATTATGTTGCAAAAATAAGTCAATAGGTAGATCTTCATCAAGCACCTAAACTGACAAAGCTGAAGGAGAAACCAATGGTCAGTAAACCTATTCCCCATAATAGTTATTTTATATATAATTCTTTGTCTCACATGAAGATTTCTATTCCTTTATTTGAAATCATGAAAATATCTAAATACAAAGATGAAACTATAAAAGTGTTGTCTAATGTAGCTAATGTTTTTAAGGAGGAATTTAATCAGAGAGAAGTAAATGAAGAACCACCTAAGGTTTATTTAGGAACTACTATTTCTCAAAATGGAATACAAGTTGATCCTTTTTTATCTCACTTTAATGGTTAACAATAAACTTCTCAAGAATTGTATGATAGATTCAGGAGCAGCAGTTAACATTATGCCCTCAGAAGTTATGAAGGAGCTTGGAATGAAGGTTGATACAACTTATGGAAGATGTTATGCTATGGATAATAGATCTATACCTATTGTTTTTATTATGAAAGATGTGGAATTTAAATTTCCTGCTTGTCCTAAAATTTTATATAAAATTGATATTACTATTGTAGAAGTGCCTAATAATTATGGAATGCTTTTATCTAAACAATGGTCTAATTTAGTAGGTGGTCATATCCAATTAGATCTATCTTATGCTATTATTCCAGTGGATGGAAGGGAAGTAAGAATTAATGGGGATCTAAGATCTCCATATATCATCGATGAAGACATTGGGATGGAAAAAATAAACTTTTTCCATTCAAACATGGATAATTTTAAATTAATAGCCCCATTGGAGTGCATTTGCAGGAAAATCAGGAGGAACTTTGGCAAATGACTTTTGATGGAGCATGAAGTAAGGAATTTAATGGTGCTGGGATCACATTTGTATCCCCATATGTTAAGATTTTAAAGTTCTCTTTCTTACTAAATTTTGAATGTACTAATAATGTCTTAGAGTATGAAGCACTAATCCTTGGTTTGAATATTGAAAAATAATATGGTATGAAGATGCTTTCAATTCATGGTGACTCTGATTTAATTGTTTCCCAAGTCAAAAATAAATTCATTACCAAAAATCCTAGATTAAAGCAATATAGAAACTTGGTATGGGATTTAATTGAATGTTTTGATGCATTTTCAATCAAATGGATAGAAAGATCAGAAAATTTACTTGCATACTTGTTGGCTAATGTAGCCATCAAGAAAATTGATGTTCCTATTGATGACAATGTGCAAATTGAGATGAAAAATAGACTATCAGTTCCTAACAATGTGCAAAATTGGCAAATATTTGAAGATGACAGAGATCTTCTCAAATTTCTAGTGAATGAAGATAGATATGAGGATCAATACATATATTGGAATGGCAATGTAGAAGATAAGGATGGCAGAGAGACCTTGTTTGGAACTGAAATTGTCCAATTAAAGACAAACAAGATACCTAGAGGCTTGGTTGCACTTGAAGGAGTTTTTGATGAGAAAGAAAATATTAAAATGGGTAAGACGAGTAATAAGTGTGAAGAAGTTGAAAAAATTAACTTAGGAAATGATCACACTCCTAAGGAAGCATACATAGGAAAGAGGCTCACTCCTAAGATCAAACTTGGTTTGATAAATTTGTTAAGAAAATATAGGCACATCTTTGCATGGTCATATGATGATCTTAAAGCTTACCAAGAAGATTTATTTCAGCATAAAACCCCTCTAAAGCCAAAAGAAAAACCTTTTAGACAAAGACATCATCCTATAAATCTAATGCTAGCTCCTAAAATGAGGGAAGAGCTTGTCAAATTAGGGGATTCAGGAATAATAATGCCTATAAGACATTCTACATGGGTATCAAACTTGGTCCCAGTTAGAAAGAAGAATGGAGATATAAGGTTGTGTGTTGATTTTAGAAACTTAAATATATCATCCTTGAAAGATAACTATGCATTGCCTAATATGGAAGCCCTTTTATGGAAGGTTACTGGGAATGAATTATTGTCTATGATGGATGGATTCTTAGGATACAACCAAGTAAAGGTCAAAGAGTCAGAGCAATACAAGACAAACTTTACCACTCCTTGGGGGACCTATGTTTATGCAAGGATGCCCTTTGGGTTAACTAATGCAGGAGAAACTTTCCAAATAGCAATGGATGTGGCTTTTGATGGTCTGATTGATCTCATCATGGAAATATATCAAGATGATCTGACTGCATATTCAAAAAGGGCATAAGATCATTGTAATCATTTTGAGAATATTTTTAAACAGCTTTGAAATATAGGATATCTCTAAACCCAAAGAAATGTCATTTTGGAGTAACTAAAGGGAAGCTACTTGAGCACATTGTATCAAAGGATGGTGTAAGAATAGACCCTAAATGAATTGTAGCCATTGATAAAATTTAAATTCCCAAAAATGTTAAAGGAATCCAATCCTTTTTTGCACAAATAAATTTTGTAAGAAGGTTTGTCCCAAACGTTTTAGAGATCAGCCTATTGCTAAGATGCTTAAGAAAGGTGTAGAAATTAAATGGGTGAATGAAACCCTAGATGCATTTTCTAATGTTAAGAAAGAAATCAAGGGGGCTCAAGTCCTTAAGATGCCTAATTTTTCAAAACCTTTTCAATTATTTTCTTTTGCATCATATCATACTATTGTTGCAGTTATGTTACAAAAGAATGATGAGGGCTATGACCAGCCAATAGAATTTTTTAGTAAAACTCTTTCAGAAGAAGAATTAAATTATGACATAAATGGGAAGAAAGCTTATGCCCTAGTCAAAGCAGTGAAATATTTTAGGCCATAATTGGTGGGAGCTAAAGTGATAGCTTATGTCCCAAATACAATAATTAAAGATATATTTAAGTAGTCAGAGGTTACAGGAAGGAGATGCAAATGGGTAAATCAAATCCAAGAGTTTTACATGGAGATCCAAATAACAAATTTGGTCAAAGGATAGGGTCTTACTAAACTTATGGCTGAATCAAATCTTGAGGTAGTTCAAATACATCAGGTGAGCATTGATAAATCAGTAGTAAGTATTGAAAATTGTCCTTGGTATACTCATATATATATATATATATATATATATATATTTCCTTAACCACATGAAATTCCAAGAAGTTTTGAATGATAATCAAAAGAGGAAAATAAAGTTACAAGCATCTAGGTATGTTTTGATACAAGGCGACTTATATTGGAAGAATAGAGAAGTTATCCTTTTATTCTGTCATGATATGTGCCAACAAAATTCAATATTGAAGGAGTTACATGATGGAGTATGTGGTGGTCACTTCTCAACAAGAACTACTACCCATAAGATACTACATGTTGGGTATTATTGGCCATATATGTTTAAGGATAGTTATACATATGTTATAAAATGTGAAACTTCTCAAAAGTTCTCAGGCAAATTAAAATATGATGGTGCATTACCCCTCAAAACTTTTTCAACTGAAGAGCCATTCCAAATGTGGGTGATAGATTTCATTGGTAAAATTTATGATACTTCTAGTGGAAAACACAAATGGATTCTAGTTTCAACAGATTACTTTACTAAGTGGGTTGAAGCCATACCCTCTAGACAAGCTACAAGCAAGGTAGTAATAAAATTATTAACAAAAAATATACTAACAAGGTTTGGTGTTCCTTGCAATATTTTTTTGTGACAATGGCATGTGCTTTAGATCCAAGGAGTTCTCTAATTTTTGGAGTACTTATGATATTAATTTGTCATACTCTTCCCCTTATCATCCACAAGGAAATGGCCAGGCAGAATCAAGTAATAAGAATATACTAAAAATCATAAAGAGAATGTTGAGCAATAAAAAAACAGCATGGGACTCCAAATTACCTCTAGCACTTTGGGAAGATAGGATAATAGTCAAAAAGTCTACTAGGTTTTCTCCTTATGAATTGGTCTATGGAAAATAGGCTAGGTTACCATTGAACAATCTTCTCCCTATAGATAAATTTTTCAAAGAGGAACAACTAGAAGACATGAATTTGATGGAGAATAGGATGGATCAGCTTATAGAATTGGATGAAGTTAGAAGAAATGCACAAAGTCAAAATGTAAAGAAGCAGATGAAAGTGAAAACTTTACATGATAAGATAACTAAGGAAAGGAACTTTCAGAAGGGAGAATGGGTGTTGAAGTGGAATGCCAAAGATCAAGATAAAGGGAAGCATGGTAAATTTGAAGCTTCGTGGCTAGGACCTTACATATTTTTTGATAATGTAGGAGAAAAGAGTTAATTGTTACAAGACACAGAAGGTCATTTTCAGGAATTCCCAACTCATGCTCATTATTTAAAACCATTCTTCTCTTAAAGCAGGGAGTGTTTCTAACTCTATATTTTCATTAAGTTTTATTTCATTTGCTTTGATTTTGTTCTTTTATTTCTATTTTGGTTTGCTTCTCCAGAGAAAACTAGGATATTTTTGTGTCCGAGTATGAACGCACATCCCCAGAAAGAGCCACTCATGGAACCCAAATTTGCAGATCAAATTTGCACATGAAAATAGTTCAGGGAAGTATCCTTTGTATTCATTATTGTGTTTAAGCTCTCATTTTCTACGTGTTCATCTATGCTTTTAATTATCTCTTTTGTCTACTTTTATTTCATTAAACATATTATTCTTATGTTTTTTAGCCTGCATATTCATATTTAAGTTCATAAATATAGTCGTTGCTTGTCTTTTCATGGTCTTTTTACTTATTTTATACTTTTACGCAGATTTGTCTGATAGTTAAATGGTTTGCATATTCCCTTGATCAAGAGATGAATGACCTTTACTCATTAAGTCATTGTGCGATGCTGATAGTTATCCATTTAGATCTCGCTTGACTGAGGTCAAAGTTACTTAAACATCAAGAAAGTAAATATCCATCCAACCATCGATGTGTTTCCTTAAACACAAGATGCACACTATATATCTATTAAGGCATCACGCCTAAGTGAAACGCATCCTAAGACTGCCGACGTATAAGGATAAGATGATGAGGATACATGTGGCATCATTTGGTTTGTTGGGAAAGTTGATAGGGATACACATTGGTTTACAAGACAGATCTTTCAACAATTAACAGCCGAATAGGATCTACGATTGCCATGATGCCTTAATTAAATCCCAGATGCACTATTTTTAGTCTTCAATGCATCGTGAGATTGTGACACGTGTCTCTAGCCTACAGAAGTATGACGGCAAGGTGAAAAGGATCCAGCTGGAGGAAACTGATCGGTATGTCAAAATGATAAGGATACTCTTCATCTCTTTAGCTAGTTAAAGTGTGAGAAACTAAGGTTTTAATCTTTAGCCACATGGGTAAAATCAACGGTGAAAAATTAATGGGGAAATAAAGATGATCAGGTTTTAAGCCCAAGCAATGGGTTCATCAATGGTAAAATATCAGGTAGGATCCAAATAGATCTACAATCAGCATTCACTCACCATGAAAATTTGCAAGTTTTTTATCTATCGCAAGAGTGCGCCTAATTGCCACATGTCCCAGGCCCATTAAAGTCTAAGAAATAGAATAAAAATATCTATGGTTTGAATTTGATCTCATCCACGGCTAGCATTCACTCAAAATGAATAGGTACATGGTTTTTATCTGGCAAAAGGGCGTGATTGTATGACACATGTCCATGGCAGGCCAGGCTGAGCAAAGAAGGAATGAAGTAAAGACCGATCAAGTTTGAATTGATCAAATGGACAACGTAAAGCCTTGAAGAAAAATTGATCAACATCTAACCATTGAGGCATTGCACTGAGATGAGATCTGGCACTGATGATGTCATGGGTCCCAGGTTGAAAAGATAGAGTAAAGACACAGCAAGTAAAGGAAACCTGACGGTCGGCATAATCCCTTGATCGGCAAGATGAATATTTTTAAGATTTAAGGCATCACACTTAGCCAACACATGTCTTGGGCCCACAAAATCTAAGAAATATGATCATCTATTAAATCAAGGAAAGCATCAATGGCAGGTGTAATGCCTCAAAGAGGAGATGCATGACTTTTACTCTTTGAGGAATTACGCAATCTTGACACATGTCCTCAACAATAAAAAGACAGAGTGCCCGAGTGGCAGTGATGACTGGGATTTCCTTTTGTCATTTTTAATATTTTTTAATATTAATTTTATTCTATCTTAGGGTTTTTTATTATCATTTGATATGTCATCAACATCTCCATGCAAGGTTTCAAGGGTGGCAATTATGGATCTGTTTGATGATAAAGTAATGTGCTCTTCATGAGATACTAAGGAAGATAAAGACAAGCATACATGTTGTGAGGAATTATTACGAAGATATATGGTAACAAAAGATGGTCGACATTCCTGTTCAAAATGATAAAGTTATTCAACTCCCTAAGAAATACATCCATTATCAGAGACAAAAATATATGGGTTGAAGTACCAGAATATTTTAACACAAATTCATTATTCTAAATTGTCTCTAACAAATCACAAGGGATTTATTAGTGACCATTATTCTAGTCTCTTTTGGTCGATAATTATTTCTTAGACAAGGATGATTAATCATTTGTTTATTGTAATTAATGTTCATTTGTTGATCTTAGGATTAGGTTTTAGTTATCAGGAGACACATCAGTTTGAATCTTGTATGCGTCCCTTGGAATTTATAAAAATAGGGATTCCAAGACCATGTGAAAAAAAATAGTTAGATATACAATAGTATTTGTTCTAGTTTGATCACAACTGCAACATGGACTCAAATGTACTATTTTCTCAAAATCAATGAAAGATAAGTGTTTATGTCCCACTTGTGATAAAAGGGTTCAATCAATTTCTGTTAGTCATGTTAGCAATTTTTCCTAATTATATTAAGGAAAAGACTAATTAACAAGGATCAAACAATCCTCCTTCACTTTGAACTCAAAGGCTCAGGTGAGCGTACCTATTGGATTCACTTCTTTCAGTGAATCATGGGATGGATTCCTACCCATCAAACTATATCTGACAATCACTTAAATCTCTTAACACAGAAAAGTAAAATGATTTAATTTTATGAATTGATGATGAGACATGCATAACCAGCAAAGACCAGTGCCTTATCTATTGGGCAACAGAGACAAATAAATATATATTGCCAAAAAACCCTCTAACTCCAAACATACAAAACCCAAATGAAATGCCTTACAAGTCACTCTTTTCACTCCAATACCTAGACATCATATTCATGTGCAATCCTTGAATTCTCAGGATTTGTATTCAAGATTGACTCTCTCCTTGAAAGAAACTCAAACACAAATTCACAGCTACCTTATAACCAGTATGTTAAAATTCCTTACAATTTAATACACAAGAATTCAAAACAACACACAAAGACATCACCAATATGGACAAGGATTCCATTTGATTTTCATTAAATTGTTTATGACTCAATACATTTTCAAGACAAAGGAATCACAAAGACAAGACTCAGAATTAGAAAACTGCCCAGCAGCATTGATTTCACCCTCCATGTACAATTGATAAGAATAGAGATATAGAGAATTTAGAAGCCATTTTTTGCAAACCGACACCTATTTGTTCCCCCCAAAAATATCTGAAACTTATCTCTTCCTCAACTGCCAAAATTTTATTTGATCTACACCCAAATGGATTTCAAAATTGAAATCATCATTTTGATCATTCTGAGACCTTTCCAACAATATATGACACTTCATATTTATGATAAAATTTGGCCACTTAAGCATTAAAATAAACTTCTCCTTCCCGTGCATATTCAGTTGAGATTTTGAAATTGCATATCATAATATAGTTTAAACTATGAAAATATCTTAATTTGGTTACACACATATTATTTTATCGCATTTCTTCCATTTTCTGCACATTGTGCCCAGAAGTCACCAGATTTTGCCACATGTTGCTTCCTAAATGGCCCTGTCTGACCTCCGCAAGTGTGTGAATAGGTTATGTCACTCACTCATGACACTTTTTGTCAACTGGCACTAACCGGCGCCAGTGAGTGAATATCTTGGTCGCTCACTCACAAGCATTTTTTTGCTATCTTGCCAAGCCTGTGCAAGTGCACGATGAGCTCGGTCATTCACTCATGGGCATTTTTTGTCATCTCTCCAAACTGCTATGACTACATGATGATCTTGGACGCTCACTCACATGCCATCTATGAAGCCTCCGTGACTACACTACAAGATCAATCTCTCACTCATGTGCCATCCTCCAAGTCACTGCAACTGCATAACGAGCTCAGTACCTGCTCTGTGACTGCATGATTACATGAAGAGCTGCCACGTGTCCACCATGTCATCACCATCTCACTACTATATGTGCACCATTTGTCTATAAAATTTGGTTTTCTTTGGTCATTAGCACATTTCCCAAGGTGCCACCTGCGCATGCATGTGGAGAGCCTCCTCTTCATCTTCAAATTAATACTTGTGCCATCTTTCTTATAAAGACTAAAAATTTCCTCAGCGACACCAATGCAGGACTAATATCTTGAGTATTTTAAAGTATTTCACACTTTGGCATCAAAATTTGGAGTCCACCACCATCAGGAGTCCACCAGCCAAGGGGCCCACGTAATGGGCCTCTTGGTTCTTTCTTCAAACAACAATTTAAGCCTTGTAGTATAAAAAAAATTAATAACTTCCCTTGTCAGATGAATGTGTGATAAATGCCAAAACAAGAAAAGGATTTCAACAGAAAAACTCCCTATGCGCAGCTCCATAGCTTGACTACCTCATATTTCTTGTGTGGTCTTCTCCTTGCATTTGTGCATGCTTCTGCAGTATTTACTATACTTAAGCACCTCTATATTGCACAATGAACAAAATAATGCATCCTCTTCTATCGCATGTTGTTGTTGAACACCTTCATTTTGGAAGCTATCATCTATGTTTGTTCTTTTAAACACCTCCTGAGCATTGGATTTTTGTTTGGAAGTTTCAAAGCCATTACATATTTATCCCTGCGCAATTTTTTAAAAACTATGCACTGCCTATACATTGATTTACACCATGTTGTTTGCATTTTACTTTTAAAATATTTTTAGACTTCAAAACATAGCCCTCCATCCTCTGGATATTGTGCTAACCACTAATTCTTCTTAACATCTATGAAGCTGTCTGAAAGTATTGCGCATGGTAATGAAATTTTCTTACTAAAACTTTTAAAATTTTATTTCAATGTGTGGGCTCCCTCATCATTATGCACAACATGAATAGGCTTTGGTTTTTTTTTTATCCTGCAAAAGCATTGGCTTTGAGTTGTTAAAACTCCATTCACCTTCATAGACTTGCACATATTTCCTATCAATAACAACCTCTACTTATTTATGATGCATAGGTTTTGGAAACATTATGCATGCTTCCTTGATTAATCTTCTACGCAAGGTCTCACATGCCTTGCATTGCATAGGATTTGTGCTTGAGTTCTCCTCCTTGCAATCAGCACAGACACCATGGGCTACTTGCATTGCATTTTGTTTATTTGTCTCCTCTATTCTCAAGCATGCACTACTTCAACTCATAGTATATATCTCCATAGTCCCTACATTCTTCGCATTGCAAAATGCATTTGTTTGCATGTTTTAGTGTCTTCTTTTTTATTTGATGATCCTAATTCAATGCACAACCTCATTTGGATTTCAATTTCCAAATGGCATTGCTTTGAATATTTAAACTCCCTACGTAGGGTCCTCTTCAAATTAATGCACTAGTGGACATCAAGACATCTTGGGAATAAAATGAGATTACACTGAAGAAAGTTTCCTTGAATTATTTGTACTATATGTCAAAAGGATCACCATTTGATACAACAGCTTCAGGTTCTCATGACATTAGAATGATATTGAACTTTTTTTTTCTAGAATTATCAATCACTCCAATGGTTAATGAATTTTAAGATACATCAATCATTCGGCTCTTGCAGATATCATCGATTCCTAAACCTCAACTTGATATTATTGAATCGTAAGAATTTGAAAAAACCAACATATGAGTAATAACATAGACCTTCTAAGACAAAATCATAAGAGACATTGACACTTCCATCCATGAAGGTCTTTTGGATGGAACTCAAAAACCCTTCAATTTTTTTGTTGGTGCCAAACATGGATTATTGATAATATTGAACAAGCTCAGTTACTCTAGTGACAAATATTAGTTGCAACTTGCTCAAGAAAATAGCTGTCATTGTTATGATCTATTTCCCTTGATTTCACATTGGCTACAATACAACCTTTTTTATATACTTCAAGCATTATTTGTCAGACAGATGCTAGCCCTTTAGTGCACACACATTTTCATACACATTTGTTCTGTATATGGCACACATTTATCCTTTTTCTGACTTCATAGGATTTTTTCTGATTCAACTCCATGTGTAAGACACTACTGATCATATTCGGTCATTCTGACACTATGAAAATGGAGATGTAAAAATGGCATAAACTTCATATGGATTGGCCTTGACAAAAATAGAAATCCATGCCTTGAAGCCCAACCCATAATCCTAGCAGTAGATTTACATAGAAGGAGTGTAGAGAAACAACTCTTATCTCAAAACAATCATCCAATATAAAGTTACAGATCTCTGAAAATGACTATTCTGCAAAGTTAGTTCTGTCAACATCAGCAATTTGCATAAAACACCTTTAGATTCTGATTTCAAAAACTTATCAGTTGGGACCCTTACAGTCTGAAACCTCAAACATAGAATCACTTTCACACAAGTAATATGAAACTTCAATCAGTTTGCACTGATGATCAACTGGCCAATCGACATTAATCTGCAAAGTCAACACTTCAGCTACTTTCTGAACTTAAACACAACAAACATGTAGAAATTGGTTTTGGAATGGGCTGAGAAAAGTGGTCAACTAGATTGATCTAAATCTAAAAATCTTTAGTGAGTTTCAATTCAAAGTTTACAATGTAGGGGAACTTTCAATTATTTTAGGGCATTCAATTGGGTACACATTTGAAGACCTCAAAGTAGGTTATTTCAATTTTGCACTTTCACATTCAGAGAAACTGTATAAAATGCAAACGGAATGACTTTGGCAAACCTATCATCTGACTTCCCAGGGATCTACAAATTTGCATAGATATTCATGTTCATACCTAAAAAATCCTAGAACACTCTATAATGGCATCCCTATCCATCCGGTCAAAGATAAAACAGTCAAAGTGAGTCATTTGATAAAACTAGGAAATGTGCAAAAATGGAGATTTAGGTAAACACCTCCTAATGACTACCTCAAAAACTTGTCAAAACTAAAATCTGAGAGCTAGAACCTATCATATTTGCTTAATGAAAGGTAAGTAACACATGTCCTAGGTGGTATTTCATGAATAGCTTCACATACTATTTTACCTTCATCCAAAGTAGGCCTTTTTCACAACCTTTTAGGGGGTATTCACCTTGCCTTAGAGAAATTTTTACTTAGTCACTCCAAAATTCTTGAAGATTTGAGAGTACTAACAATGGCTCTATCTGGGGATGCATGCCCCATGTTGGCATGTAGAGAATTCAAAATCTTTTGGTATAGCAGACCATTTAAAAACAAATTAGACTTTCTCTCTTCCTTCCAAAATTGGGCTCCTTATTGAAAGAAAACACACCGCGTGACTAAAATGAAACCGACTGTACATACGGGGAAATTATTTACAAAAGGCCCAAAGCCCCAAAACTGGAATCATATTTTACCTCTATCAAATATCTGATTTTCATTTCCATAGATCAAAGGAAAACTAAAATTATTACTTGCATCAGCATGATCAAAGATGCTTCTATAAATCTTCAGCATATTAAACAAAAATCAATCAACATACTCACTATCATTAGGTGCTAGGAAATCGCCAATATATTGTAAGTGTTGATCATTATGTGACACCAATTTGTCACACCCTTCACTACCACCAACAAGCTAAAAAGAGAAAAAAATCCAGCCCCCTTACATGGCTAGAAACATCAGATGTATTCTCCGTACTAATTTGCACCAATGAATGAATCTCATTTATAACAGCGGATTGCAAACTAGAATGAAACAAATCTGAATAAAATTTTGACTGCATAAAATTGGAGGCAACTTGCTAATCACAATTCCTATCATTATCTTGTAAAAAAGTGTTGTCAATAAATGGTTCACTAATCACTTTCAAATCTGATAAAATGCATTCAGATTGATCACTTTCTTTAGCATCATAATACTCATAAGAATCCATGACACTAAACTTGTCAAAATATGAATCCATACCAACATATGAATCATCATACTCATCATATATGACATTGTCAAATTTATCATATCCATATGCATTATTATCTTGCGAAGCATCCAATCCAAGTATAGGAAAAGAATCAAAACCACATGTATCATACTTCAAGCCCTCACTAATATCATCATTATCAAAACATATATCCATTGGGTATGAAAATATAGAGTTTACAATAGGTGCATACCTCTGAAAGTCAACAGCCAAGAGTTCCAAAATTCTCTCCCTACTCAGTGGACATTAAACTTCATTCTCACCTTCTTTGGTCTCTTGTTTAATGCTACAAAAAATTTCCTCATTGGAAACAAGGACTGAGATCTATTTTCTCATATCATTTTGTGCAAATGAGTCACTACAACAACTAACATCTTCATCATAATCATCCTTTTTATATTCATACAAAACCTCCTTAAACTGAAACAAGAAATCTACATTATTATGCTGATAAGAAAACAAATCCATAAATCCAACGAAAACATCCGCAACTATAGATTCATCTTCCTCATCTTGTTGTTCATTGGAATCATTGTCAGCATCATAATCACTACCATCAACATAATTAGATTCAACATTTTCTACATAATTAGATTTAGATTTTTCAATCGAATCTATCCATTTTATAGCTCGCTTAATACCTTCTTCTCTAAGGGAGGTAGACCAATGGGATAATTCAGGTACACAAATATCTAGAAACAAATCAATACATGTTGATCCTTCAAATTAAATATTCACTGGAATCTTATCAAAAGCATTATAAAACCTTTTATAAAAAAAACACACTGATTCTTCCTTCCTTTCTCCTATCACTGTTCTTAAAATCAATATGGTTTCCTTTTGGAGGATTTTTCTCAATAATGTATTTTCCCTATTAATTTCTTCAAAATCTGCCATATTATTTACAGATATAGGAAGCACATCTAGATCCATTAAATTCAGAATCTCCATTGAACCATTCATTTAACAATACATCTCATCCTTTCACAAAAATTTTATCCAACTATGCAATCACTAACTTCTCATAAAAACAACATACCTCTCATTTTGATGACTAAAATTTAAACCAAGAAGTATGATAAGCTTCAAAAAAAATTTCCTCTCTTTAGTGACTTATTCACCTTATAAGGAACTTTTCTTTCACATGAAAACATGAGGATTACCTGGAAATAAAATTGCAGTTGCTGCTCATTTCTCTTTGACTGGAAATTTGGCAGATCTAGAGCCTTCTTGATAGCTCCATTGGGTTCTTTTCACATAGATTCGCCACTTCCTTACATAGGAAAATTTTCAAACAAAAAAAGCCACTTGACATATATATATTATTTCTGGGTTGTTTCCAAATAGCAAAGCTGCACAATATTTCTTATACTTACTGTAATAAAATCACTTCCAAGGTATCTTTACATAGATCTAAAATAAACTTTAGATTCCATTACTTGACTCTTTCTTTCAACCAGGTTCTGGGGTTAACACAGCAAAGCAAGGAAACAACTCTCCTACAATCACTAACCATTCTACTTCAACGATTCCCTAGTAGAGTCATCATTCTGTTAGTGTGACTCAAATGGGCTAACTTGAAACTGGATTGAAAGATTTGAAAAATTAGAAAACTGGAGATTCTAGGAAAAGTTCAACAATATTGTTGCATCTCTTAATTTCCTAGTAGAGTCACCATTTTGTTAGTGAGTTTCCCTAATTCTATCAAGGAAAAGACTAATTAATGAGGATCAAACAATCCTCATTTACTTCAAACTCAAAGGCTCAGGCGGGCGTACATATTGGATTCACTTATTTTAGTGAATCATGGGATGGATTCCTACCCATCAAACTATATCTAACAATCATTTAAAGATGTTAACAAAGAAAAGTAAAATGATTTAATTTTATGAATTGATGATGAGACATGCATAACCAACAAAGACCAATACCTTATATATTGGGAAATAGAGTCAAATAAATATGTATCCCCAAAAAAACCTCTAACTCTAAACATACAGAACCTGAATGAAATGCCTTACAAGTCACTCTTTTCACTCCAATACCCAGACATCATATTCATGTGCAATCCTTGAATTCTCAGAACTTATATTTAGGATTGAATCTCTCCTTGAAGAAACTCAAACACAAATTCACAGCTACCTTATAATCAGTATATTAAAATGCCTTACAAGTTAATACACAAGAATTCAAAACAACATACAAAGACATCACCAATACGGACAGGGATTCCATTTTCTTTTCATTAAATTGTTCCTGATTCAATACATTTTCAAGACAAAGGACTCAGAAAGACAAGACTAAGAATCAGAAAACTACCCAGCAACATTTATTTCATCATCCATGTACAATTGAGAAGAATAGAGATATAGAGAATTGAGAAGCTAGTTTTTGCAAACTGACACCTGTCTGTTCCCTCCAAAACATCTGAAATTGCTTTCTTCCTCAACTACCAAAATTTGATTTGATCTACACCCAAATGGATTTTAAAATTGAAATCCTCATTCTAAGACCTTTCCAAGGGTATATGACACTTCATATTTCTAAGAAAATTTGGCCACTTAACCATTAAAATAAACTTCTCCTTCCCATGCATATTCAATTGAGATTTTGAAATTGCATATCATAATATAGTTTAAACTATGAAAAGATCTTAATTTGGTTGCACACATATTATTTTATCTCATTTCTCCCCTTTTCTGCACATTCTGCCCAGAAGTCACCAGATTTTTCCACATGTCACTTCCTAACTAGCCCTGTCTGACCTTCATGAGTATGTGACTAGGTTATGTTGCCCACTCATAACACTTTTTGTCAACTTCCACTAATTGGCGCGAGTGTGTGACTAGTTCGGTCGCTCACTTGTAGGCATTTTTTTTCCATCTTGCCAAGCCTGTGCGAGTGCGTGACAAGCTCAGTCTCTCACTCGCGGGAATTTTTTGTCATCTTTCCAAACCGCTGTCACTATGTGATGATCTCGGTCTCTCACTCATGCACCATTTGTGAAGTCTCTGCGACTGCATGACAAACTTGATCTCTCACTCACGTGCCATCCTCCAAGCCACTGCCACTGCGCGATGAGGTTAGCGCTCACTCTGTGACTGTGCGACTATGAAAAGTGCCACCATGTGTCTTCCACATCATCTTTATCTCACTACCATCTACGTGCCATTTGTCTGCAAAATTTTGTGTTCTTTGGTTGTCGGCATGTTTCCCAAGGCACCACCCACGGATGCATATGGAGAGCCTCCTCTTCATCTTCAAATTAATACTTGTGCCATATTTCTTATAAATACTACAAATTCCCTCTATGGCACCAATGTGGGACTAATATCTTGAGGTTTTTAAAGTATTTCAAACTTTGGCACCCAAAATTTGGAGTCCACCACCATCAGGAGTCCACCAGGCAAGGGGCCCACCAATGGGCCTCTTGTTCTTTCTTCAAACAATAATTTAAGCCTTGTAGTATAAAAACATTAATAACTTCCCATACCAGATGAATTTGGGATAAATGCCAAAAAAATTAAAGGCTTTCAACAGAAAAACTCCCTGCACGCGGCTCTATAGCTTGACTACCTCCCATTTCTTGTGTGGTCTTCTCCTTGCATTTGTGCAAGATTCTGCAGTGTTTACTAAACTTATGCATCTCTATATTACACAATGAAAAAAACAATGCATCCTCTTCTATCACATGTTGTTGTTGAACACCTTCATTTTGGCAGCTATCATCTTTGTTTGTTCTTTAAACACCTCCTAAGCATTGGCTTTTTGTTTGGAAGTTTCAAAGCCATTTCATATTTATCCCTGTGTAATTTTTTAAAAACTATGCATTTCCTATACATTGATTTACACCTTGTTGTTTGCATTTGTCTTTTAAAATGTTTTCAGACTTCAAAATGCAGCCCTCCATCCTCTGGATATTGTGCTAACCACTAATTCTTCTTAACATCTATGCAAACATCTAAAAGTATTGCGAATGGTAATGGCATTTGCTTACTGAAACTTTTAAAATTTAATTTCAATGGGTGGGCTCCCTCCTTATCATTATGCATAGCATGAATAGGCTTTGGTTTTTGTTTTTATCCTGCAAATAGCTTTGGCTTGGAGCTGTTAAAACTTCCTTCTCCTTCATAGACTTGTGCATATTTCCTATCTATAGCAGCCTCTGCTTCTTTATGATGTGTAGGCTTTGGAAATATTACACATGCTTCCTTTATTAATCCTCTATGCAAGGTCTCCCATGCCTTGTATTGCATAGGATTTGTGCTTGAGTGATCCTCCTGGCAATCAGTGCTGATGCCATGGGATATTTGCATTGCATGTTGTTTATTTGTCTCCTCTGTTCTCAAGCATGCCTGGCTTCAACTTGCAGTATATATCTCCATAGTCCCTGCATTCTTTGCATTTCCAAATGCATTTGTTTGCATATTTTAGTGTCTTCTTTTTATGCGCTGATCCTAAGTCAATGCCTAGCCTCATGTGGATTTCACCTACCAAATGGCATTCCTTTGAATATTTAAACTCGTTGTGCAGGGTCCTCTTCAAATTAATGCACTGGTGGACATCAATACCTCTTGGGAAGAAAATGAGATTACACTGAAGCAAGTTTCCTTGAATTATTTGTACTATATGTCAAAAGGATCACCATTTGATACAACAACATCAGGTTCTCATGACATTAGAATGACATTGAACTTTTCTTTCTAGAATTATCAATCACTCCAATGGTTACTAAATTTTTAGATACATCAATCAGTCGGCTCCTACAGATATCATCGAGTCCTAAAACCTCAACTTGATATTATTGAATCACAAGCATTGATTTTTATTTTACTTGTGTTTTCTTTGAAAACACCTACATATGAGTAATAAAATAGAACACCTAAGACAGAATCATAAAAGACATTGACACTTCCATCCATGAAGGTCTTTTGGATGGAACTCAAAAACCCTTCAAATTATTTGTTGCTGCCAAACATGGATTATTGATAATATTGAACAAGCCTAGTTACTCTGGCCACAGATATTGGTTGCAACTTGCTCAACAAAACAATTTCCATTGTTATGATCTATTTCCCTTTATTTCACATTGGCTACAATACAACCTTTTTTATATACTTCAAGCATTATTTGCGAGATAGATGCTAGTCCTTTAGTGCACAAACATTTTCATACATATTTGTTCTGTATATGGTGCACATTTCTTCTTTTTTCTGACTTCCAAGGATTTTTTCAGATTCAACTCCATGTGTAAGACACTACTGATCATATTCAATCATTCTGACACAGTGCAAATGCAGATGTAAAAATAGTATAAACTTCATATGGATTGGCCTTCACAAAAATAGAAATACATGCCTTGAGGCCAAACCCCTGATCCTAGCAGTAGATTTACATACAAGGAGTGTAGAGAAACAACTCTTATCTCAAAAAAATCATCTGATATAAAGCTACAAATCTCTGAAAATGACTATTCAACAAAGTCAGTTCTGTCAACATCAGCAATTTGCATAAAACACCTTTAGATTCTGATTTTAAAAATTGATCAGATGGGACCCTTACATTCTGAAACCTTGAACATAGAATCACTTTCACACAAGTAATATGAAACTTCAATCAGTTCACTCTGATGATCAACTATCCAACCGACATTAATCTGCAAAGTCAACACTTCAGCTACTTTTTGAACTTAAACACAGTAAACATGCAGAAAGTGGTTTTGGAATGGGCTGAGCAAAGTGGTCAACTGGATTGATCTAAGTCTAAAAATATTCAAGGAAGTTCACTTCTAGGTTTAAAATTCAGGGGAACTTTCAATTATTTTAGGGAATTCAACTAGGTACACATTTCAAGACCTCAAATTAGGTTATTTCAATTCTGCACTTTCACAATCAGAGAAACTGAATAAAATGCAAATGGAATGACTTTGGAAAACCTGTCATCTGACTTCACAGGGATCTAAAAATTTTCATAGAGGTTAATTTTCATACCTATAACATCCTCAAACACTCTATAATGGAATCCCTATCCATCTAGTCAAAGATAAAAATAGTCAAAGTGAGTCATTTGATAAAACTGGGAAATGTGAAAAAATGCAGATTTAAGTAAACATCTCCAAATGACTACCTCGAAAACATGTCAAAACTAAAATATGAGAGCTAGAACCTATCATATTTTCTTAAAGAAAGGTGAGGAATACATATCCCAGGCAATATCTCATGAATAGCTTCAGATCCTATTTTACCTGCATCCAAAGTAGGCCTTCTCCGCAACCTTTTAGGAGGTATTCACCTTGCCTTAGAGAAATTTTTACTTTGTCACTCCAAATTTCTTGAAAATTTGAGAGTACTAACAAGTCCTTTGCAATTATTGAAGGAATTTCCATTTCTATTTTAGATATGATTGTATAGAGATATTATATGTCTTGTATCATTGTTTGATCATCATGGAGTTTGTGAGAACTTAATGTTTCCAACTTCTTGTTCAACTGGTCTCCCAACCATAGGAGTTCAATTCATTTTAACTAACAAAGGTATAAATAGACTTAATCGTCTTGCCATGCAAATCATTCAAATATTTGATAGTATTGATATTGTCTTAAAAAGTTGTACATAGGATTGTATTTGGATTGACTTTATTTTTACAAGTTGATATAGGCACTAATCTCATTCATTGTTGGATATATTCATTTGATTCATTATCTTATTTTGTTGAGATATTATAGCATTCATTTATTTATAAATTCTTATAAAGCACTCTTACAAATCTCACAAAGCATCCAGTTTCTACAGTTTTATGTTGTATTGATTATTTATTTCAAAGTACCTTGCCATACTTGAGAGAGAGAAGTTTGAAGTGTGTCTCATGTGCTATAAAAATTCTTGAAGGACAAGTTAGGGTGTAGGCCTACCAGCCTTGGTTTTGTAGAGCCAAAATTGCAGAAGGTTCAACTTTTCCTTGGTTGAAACTTGTTAGTTGGCCAAGTCACTTGGGTTTCCCAACAATTGATTGGCAATTCCATAGGAAATCCAATTTGTTGATTTGAGCACCAACAGATTGGTGACTCTGCTAGGGAACTATTCACAATAAGTATTGTAGAGTTATCAGAGTTTCATATTTTGTAGATCAGAGAGAAGTAGTACCTATTTGTTTAAAAGTGCACTCTACTGGAAGGAATAATCCAGAAGACTAGCAAGCAATATTCTCCTTTTGACAAGAAGGTGGTGACTCTACAATTTTGATGCAAGTATATCTTGTTAGAATAACTGAGAGGGGGGGTGAATCAGTGGCCTCAAAAATTAATCCAATAAATCAACCCAAAAATTTATACCACAAATATAAACCTCTAGTTATCTTCAACCCTACAAGATGCATGCCAATAAGTAGTCTTATCAAATTACTACTATTCGGAGTTCACTGTTAAACCTTTTTCTTAAGCTTTACTGAATAGCAGTCTAGCCTTTACCAAAATACAGTAAATAACTTAGTGTTTACCAATCAAACCTATTTTAGTAATGTGTAAAGAAAAACATCAAAGAAATGAACCATATACACATTTCACACATGGATTTTTAATATGGAAACCCTGTTAGGGGAAAAACCACTTGGGATCGGTAACCCAAAATTTTCACTCTTCTGAACAGGGATTTTTTTAGTGGCGATTCTTTGCCAATTGGCGAATATGTCCTGTCGGGCGTATAGAATTTGGCAAAAAAATTCATAGTGTACTATTTGACCAATTCACCCAGATTTTATAAAAAACACATTAATTGGTTGGGTTGTTCGCCACAATTTACATGTAATTTCACTATGGTAGTGGGGTTGTTCGCCACAATTTACATGTAATTTCACTATGGTAGTGGGGTTGTTCGCCCATTTATCTATTGTATATTTACTAATATTCACCACGGATTAAGGAAGGGGTATTTATTAAGGATCGCCATTTTCCAAAGTCCCATTATCCCAAGTTAAAATTTTATTTGCACTAGGACCCAATTCACCATGCATCGTAGTTCATGGTGTCCCAAATTCCTGCCCTATTCGCCTAGTCAATTACTTGGAATTACGTGCGGTTTGCCAAATATTAGTTTTTATCATATGCAAATGTCATCCCCTTAGCCAAAATTCAAAATAAGAATTTGCATATAAGGATAGTTTCAAGAGATTTAGGAGTACAAAAAATCAGTTTATTCTGAGCTAACAATTGCGATCGATAGCGAACCAGAAAGACTATGAGTCCTTAGTATCTTATAATTATTCAAGTAAAATTTTATTGCAGCCTTAATTTTTTGGAGATGTCATAGTCAAAGTTAAATAGGAAGAGGTCTATTGAAGGTGGAGAATCTGGAGATGTCTAAGAGAGGCCAACGAAATGCAGAAAAATATCTTCATACTTTTGTGGGGGCAGACACAATGGTCATGGTGTTGGTCAAAGTGAGGAAGGCACGTCATCAGAGGAACCTATACAACTTTGAGGTTATCAACTTACACAAGAGTCTATTCAATAAAATGGGGAACCTAAAGTTGTGGAACCTGATATCTCTCATGAAGATGACCTTGAAGATGAATTTCAAGTAAATAACCAGTACCAAGATGAATCAATCGACTTTGGTGATGATGATGTTTCAATTAACAGTAACACTAAAGGGAGAGGAAAATCAAAAGAAAAAATAGATCATCAATGGGAGATGTCCAGGAGATTTAAATTTGATTGGGTGGCAAAGTATCCATTCATTGAACCTGTGGACAATCCAATTGTAGGTGAGCTCCTAGTAGAATGCAGATGTACAATTTGTAGTTGGAAGTATAAAAAAGAAAAGAAGTTGCAGCTTAAATTGGACACCATAGAGAAACATATTGGTAAGGTTTACGAAACCTCAACTGTAGATGGAAGGAAATGAAAGTGGTAAGATATAAAACAAAGGAGCAATGTCAACATCATAGGCATGCTGAGGAATATTATTTGTTTCAAAAATTTAAGACAAACCCTGGTGAAGTTCAAGGTTCTATTAATACTATTTTTGCAAAAGCAAGTGAAGTAGAAGAACGCGAAAAAGCTATTCAATTAAGTAATGTTTTCCATATTTTGAGCAGAGGGCGTCCAATGACAGACTATCCAAAAATGAGTGGTTTGTTACACTTT
>MU225359.1:841868-856158 GCA_018584345.1 Thuja plicata
CGGCAATGGTTTAACAGTTCTTTTTTGCTCTCCTGCTACAAGCCTACAAGTCAATAGGTTATTAAAAAGGAAATGGTAAAAAGCTTTCGTTAAAACTTAAATGTAACAAATTAAATGAATATTACACATCTCATGTGTCACATTTTTTGAAATATTTTAATGATTATTACACATCTCACTTCAACGTGTCATGTTTGTGGAAAAAATTTAATGAATATTACACGTCTCACATGTCACATTCATCTCTCATAATTCAATGATTGTTACAATTTTAAAATATTAATAATTTAATACATAATAATCAATATAATCATTAACTATATTAAATTCCCTTTGAATTCATGCATTCAAGAATACCTTATCCATGAAATTTTAACTAGTAACCAGTTACCACTTACCAGTCACCATTAAATGATAAAGTTTGGAAACATTAAATTATTACATGAAACAAAAGTGCAAAAAATATATTTTATATTATACTATGCAAAATTTCAATACAACTTTACAATTCAACGACGCCCATAGGCCATAGGACCATATCTATTAACGATTCTTATAATAAAAACAAAATAGAAAAGAACTTTGAATTTCTTAAAACATTTTCATGTATTTTTTCTAAACATACGTTATGACAATTTACATCATTGCAAAAACCCTGGTAAGCTGCTACCACCAAAGGGAGACATAGTAGAGACTAGGACAGGGACAGGGACATAGTCAGGGACTATTTGACTAAGGCTCCCTTCCTTCTATATGGAACTTTGAAGAGAGGATAATCTCAGAGAAATCTTCTAGCCATCGATAGTCCTCGGTATCCTCCAGGTTGTGCCACTTCTGGAGGAAATCCCTCCCAATCTGTGCCCACTTCTGATGACACATGAGCTGCTCAACATCAAGATTCAGTAGAAATGGTTGCCTAGGCACAATTTCTTCTAGTTGCAGAATCCTCGGCAAATCATTTGCCCAAGGAATACCAAACCCAATTTCTGCAAATACGACAACATTCACATCATCACCAAGGTACTCTTTTCTGAAAACTTTCCTCAGAAGCATGAGAATTTCCACCTTTTCCCCACCCAGGTCCAACAAAGATGCCATGAACCGAGATGAAATGTCAGTGTTAACTCTATACCTATTTTCATTCTCTATAAATTCACGTCCCAGCACCATCCTTATAGCCTCCTTGGTGAAGGCTCCCAACTCTGTAGCTACAGACGCCAGGATTGGGTCTGTGACCAGGCCCAAAAAGGCCTTCTAATCCTCAAAGGTAGTGCATCTTAAATGAATTGGAGTTTCCATTGAAAATCAAACTAATTAGTATTCTAATTTTTGACCAAAAAAAATAAAGACAACCGAGTAGTCGCGGACTATTTCCCCAAATCTGCTTTGACAATGGTAATTTAATGAGTGTATATCATCTATTTATAAGCCCTGATTGAAATTCTTTATCTTCCCTAAAGATCTAATTAATTTGTAAGTAAAATGGTAACTGTCCTTCAACAATCTCCAAATCTTTCATATTTAATGCAACAGTGGGTGAAATTAGAAACAACACTTATGATAAGACATTTTCTTTCTTTAGAATAACAAAGGCCGAACGTCACGCATGTGGACATAACAATTATTTATTATAAAAAAACCTTTGCCATTGATGTAAGATCATCGAATGGTCAGAAAACAATGTCCTTAAATGACATGATGTTTTCATTTAAGTCTTAACTTTAAGTCATTATTCTATCAAGGTAAATTGGTAATGAATATATAATGATGTCACAGTTCACACTTATTTGTCATTCACAATTAATTGTGGCTTGATTGTCATTACTTTACTTGATGTCATATCCACTCATTTCCATTAATTAAATTTACTTGATGTCATATCTACTTATTGCCATTAATTGTCATTAATTTACTTGAGTTGATGTCATATCTATTATCTACGACAATTGTTTATAATTTTTAAATTTTTCTTGTCACAACTCACAGACTCATAGACTCACACGTCTGTTGGATTACAACATATCAACGGCCAAAGATGATTTTTGGGCCTATTTTTGGTCTTCAAAATGCTTACAGCAAACTCTCGGTGGAATCATGACACATGATATGATTAATCATACCTTATTGGTACGATCAATCATACCACGTGTCATGATTCCATCGAGAGTTTTCTGTAAACATTTTGAAGACCAACAATAGGCCCAAAATTCATCTTTGCCAGTTGATATGTTGTAATCCAACAGACGTGTGAGTCTGTGATGTCATAGAGGTGGGACCCGATGCAACTTCAACATCAAATTAGAACTATTAGATTAAGAGAGATGAACGGTGGAAGGTGCATTTCGGAAGAAATGTGGTGACATAACTCCTTTACTGAAAACTTTCTCCAAAAAAATCACATGTTTCATCCTTTGAGAATGAAAACTTTGGAGAATGAAACTTCAATAGTTATTTCCAATTATTAAATCACCATACCAACTAAACAACTATTCCCTTAAATCACCAAGTTTATATGCATTTTTGAAATACATTCACCACGACAAATAATTAATTACAATGTTTGGAAAATTATTTTTCCATAATTTATTAGTAAAATTTTCCAGCTTCGCCAATTATATTAATAATTTTCCTATTAAAATAATTTGTTTTCACCATTTTTTTATAAAAATTGTATACGGTATTAAAAAATTTGCCACCAAATATCTATAATTTGAACCACAATTCGCCATCAATATTAAAAAAATTTCCTCAAAAAAAAATGTGATTCACCACAATTTTATATTTTTTGGGAGGGGGGGTTTCTTAAAGCTATCCCTGCTTCTGAAGTGAGCTCGGTGAGGAGCCAACCCTGTTAAAGGTTATAAACACACTATTAAGTGCGACCTTTTTAAAGGATTTAATATAATAGTTTGTCACTTGATATCTGGCATTTCACTATGCTATCTTCATGAGAAACGTTTTGATACTCCTTGGGATGTATCTCAATATATAAAGGATAGTTAAATCCCACTCTGTTAAGAGATTTTTTGAATCAATGGTTAAACTAAAATAGTATATGATCTATTCATATATACAACTTAAAATTGCAAATGTTAAGATCTATTGTAAGCTCATAATACCTTTCTGATCAATGTTTCTTTTTTTTTCCTTTTCTCCACTTCTTTCTGCTCAGTGATGTTGTTTCTTCTTTGTTTCTTGGTGTCCACAGAAATATTTAGCTCTATTCTTCATCATGTTTGATCGGGTCTGTATGAAGACTTCTTATCTTCGCTAGTATTCTCTTCATCATCTTTTTCTATTTTCCCCCCAATTCATAATGAATTAGCTTGTATTTCTTATAGACATGATTTTCATCATTTCTAATTCCTTGTCTTTCTTATTCTTGACGTGATCTGCAAATATCACCATTCTTGATTTAAAGCTTGCTTTAGTTTTATCTCATAGATTTCTCCTTGACAAATGGAATAAAACTAGCTTTAATCTCTAGCTTATCTCTAGCTTTTAACTGGTCGATGAAAATAATGTAATCAATCAGTTAACTCCTTATTTAGCTCCTGTCAGCTAAGTCTTTTTTCATTTCTGAACTTCAGTTCTGATTGGTGTTTAACTCCTTTTTTGCTCGGTCTTGACTTCAATTGTCCTTAGGCATATCTTCCCATTGGGTTTGTCTATCCATCGGGAAACATTGTGACATTCAGTTATGCTCAGGTATCACTTTGGTTTTGCTTAGTAATGCTTGCTCAAGTATCACTGTGACTCTTCTCTCAGGATTCTCTATCTGTTGGTGTGCATTGTCCATCGGTGTTTGTTGTCACTTGGTGTATACTAAAATTTTATGCATTACTGATAACATAACCTTTATTCCTTTGGTTCTTTGAAGTCTTTGACAATATGTATATGACCAATCAGATTATATCAAGTTGACATCAATGAAAATACAATACATTAATTGATTTAATGTCTTGTGTTAACTTATTGCAGCTCGGTGATCATCAACTTAACATCTTCAAACATTCAATCAGTTATAGTTCATCAATCTCTCCCTTTGGCATTTATGGCAATATACTACATTACTACTAATACAATATGAATTATATTAGTCATAGTTCATCAATCTACCAAACTTATTGTTCTATAGCCAATACTAATGTCTAGCTCTCGGTAAGCTCTTCTAGCTTAGATTTGATTCTTGAAGAGTACTTTCTTCAATCTTCATTCCCTTTACTAGATAGATGTAGCAACTTCTGATTCTATCTCTCCCTCTGGTGTAGAATCTCTTCTCTGATGTTTTCTCTCCCTTTGACTATTCCTCTCCGTGATGAATATCTCTTTTTCCTTTGACACCAATAGATATTTCTCATGTGGATATAATCCCTCCCTTAAGTCATCTCTCCCTTAGGATACTTATCTCCCTTTGGATGATCATGATGGATATTTCATATAGATATATAATCTCTCTCCCTTTGACAACAATGCCAAACTATATCCTTCTTTTTTTAATATATTCCTTGAATTCCCCTTTCCATCAACAATACAATAACTCTGGTGTTCAGTACAAATAAGTACCTTGTCATGCACTGATATGTGTTTGCAGTCCATCTCTTTGCTTGCATCAACATGAATGATCTTCTGATAATGTGTAGGATGATGCAGCCTTCTGGTCAGCTTAGTGACCAATAGACAAGGGTCGGACCCCTAGTCTCTTTCTTAGGTACTCAAATGTGTCTTTTGGAAATGGCTTTGTGAATATGTCTACTAATTCTTCCTTAAAGTGAACATATTCTAGTATCACTTCTTTTTCTTGCACTTGTTCTCTTAAGTAATGATACTTCATAGCAATATGCTTTGTCTTAGCATGCATGACAGGGTTCTTTGATATGTTTATTGCACTGGTATTATCACAATAGATAATAATTGGTTCAATAATTTTCATATTCATACCTTCCAGTAATTGTTTGATCCATGCAATGTTAGAGCAATTTGCAACAGCAGCCACATATTCTGCTTCTCCAGTAGATTGTGAGATGCATCCTTGCTTCTTACTTATCTATGTGGCAAGTCTATCACCATAAAGAATTCTCCTCCTATTGTGCTCTCTCTATCATCTAAGTTTCCAACCCAATCAACATCTGTATAGACTTGAAGATCAAATTTTCCTTCTCGTATATACCATAAGCCATAGTCTTTGGTATTATTTAGATATCTCAAAATTCTTTTGACAAGATTCATGTGTGATTCCTTGGGATTAGCAAAGAATCTTACAACTATTCCAACTGCATGTTCGATATATAGTATAGTATGAACAACATACATGAGTTTTCCAATCATAGATCTATATAGGGTCAGATTTACCTCTGTTGACTTGTCTTCCTTTGTCATCTTGCATCTGTTTGCTATAGGTGTTCCAAATATCTTGGAGTCTTCCATCTTGAATATCTTCAACACTTCCTTGATGTATTTGGATTGTGTGATATAGATGCCTGCATCGTTTTGAAGAATCTATAGACCAAGAAAGAACTTGATCTCCCCAAACATTGACATCTCAAACTCTTTCCTCATTTCATTAGCAAATTATTTGCATAACATATCATTACCCCCAAATATGATATCATCAAAAAATATTTCAGAAATCAAAATGTTATCATCAGTATCTTATTTTAAATATAGATTACTGTTTTCACTTGTTCTTACAAATCCAATACTTATGAGATATGAGTGAAGTCTTTCATACCATTCTCTAGGTGCCTGCTTCAATCCATACAAGGCTTTCTGTAATCTACAAACCATGTTTCTCTTGTTAGGATCAACAAACCCTTCTAGTTGTTCAATGTATACCTCATCTTCTAGTATTCCATTTAGGAATGCAGATTTGACATCAATTTGGTATACCTTGAATCCTTTGAATACAGCCTAAGAAAGTCAAATTTTGACTCCTTCTAGTCTAGCAATGGGTGAAAAAATTTCTCCATAGTCAATACCTTCTTCTTGTGCATACCCCTTGCATACTAATCTTTCTTTGTTCCTTGTGACTTCTCCATTCTCATTTATCTTGTTTATGAATATCCATTTGGTACCAATGACATTCTTGTCATTTGGTCTAGGTACTAATGTCCATAGTTTGTTCTTCTCAATCTATTCTATCTCTTCATTCATAGCACTAACCCATTCTTTATTTCAAAGTGTAGTATAAACATATATAGGCTCCAAATCAAAAATTAAACATTTAGTGTTTAGTGACTTACTTCTTGTTATCATTCTAGCCTTCTTATCTCCTATGATCTAGTATTGTAGATGGTGTCTTCTGACATACTTGGCAAGTACTGGTTCAACTCTTTGTTCATCATTTTGATCATTATCTTGACCTTCATTCTGATCTCCATCACTCTAGACATCATTTTGAGCAATTTCTTGATTTTTAGTGTTCGCAGTCTGATGCTCAGGAGCATTGTTCTGTCGCTCGGGAGTGATACACTATTGCTCAGGCAGAGTGTTAGGTTCTTCACTATAGACAAACTTGTTGTAGTATTCTATTTCTTTAATTCCTTCCTTATCATTTTTCTATGCAAATTCATCTTCTCTAATATTTGCACTTTCAATTATTTTGTTAGAGGATTTGTTAAGACATTTATAAGCCTTGCTTTTGGTGGAATACCCTAAAAATATTCCTTCTTCACCTTTGGATTCAATATTTCCATTTCTATCATCTTTCAAAATATAACATTGACTTCCAAAAAATTTGAAGTAACTTACATTGGGTGTGTATCCATACCATAGATCATAAGGTGTCTTATTGGTGTCTTTCTTTAGTTGAACTCTATTCAATGTGTAGATAGAAGTACTCACAACTTCTCTCCAAAAATTTTGAGTGATTACTTTCTCAATAATTAGTGTTCTGGCACAATCAACAATGGATATGTTCCTTCTTTCTACAATCCCATTTTTTTGTGGTGTTCTTGGTGCAGAAACCTATCTTTGAATTCCATGCTCATTACAAAAGTGATTGAATTCATCAGAAATAAATTCTCCTCCTCTATCTGATCTTAAGCCTTTCAGTTCCTTACCACTTTGTTTTTCTACAATAGCTTTATACCATTTAAACATCTGTAATGCTTATGATTTCTCTTTTATGAACATAATTGTCATCATTCTAGAATAATCATCTACAAAGAGAATGAAGTATCTATCACCATAGTAAATTTTTGTTCTCATTGGTCCACATAGATCAGTATAGACTAATTCTAGAATTACATTAGATGTGTAGGTTTTTCTCTTCAAACTAGACTTTGTCATTTTACCTTTTTGACAATTCTTACACATGACATGGTTGGTAAGCCTCTTACTTTCCTTTTATTGCTTATCCTAATCATGTTGTCAAAATTTACATGACATAATATCTTATGCCACAACCATATGTCTTTTTCTAGCCATTAAACAAGTGGTGTTAATATCGTCAAGATAGAATAGGTTATCTTTTGTTTGTTCACCTATTCCAATCAACCTTCCTGATTCATTAAAGATCTTTTCCTTTTTTTTCTCAAATGCAACTTGGTGACCTATGTTGTTCAACTATGAAACACTCAATAGATTATAGTTAAGTCATTTTACCCAGTATGAATTTTCACATCTGATCAGGTTATTCAACATTATTGTTCCTTTACCTTCAACCATACAAGGTGAGTCATTACCCATTCTTACTAATCCACCATTATAGTATTCAGAAGTTTCAAACTTTTCCTTATCTCCAGTCATGTGGTGAGTAAAGCCATTATTAATAATCCAGACATCATTTTTACTAACCTTAGATATGAGTGCAGTCTCAACATACCTTTCCTTTTTGTCTGAATCATCCTTCATAGAAAAAAATACACCATAATATCTTCATCAGATTCGGTGTCAGTATCTCAAGCTTTGTTCTCAACCAAGTAACAAGCTTTCTTCCCTTTGTCCTTGTAATCTCAGTTGTCTCTTTTGTCAGATTGTCAATTGCTTTGGTAATCTCTATCATCACCTCTGTCAAACTTCTTTTCATATGATTTTTCTTCTTTTCTTTTGTTAGGACATCTAGCAGCAAAGTTTCCAATCTCTTTACAATTAAAACATACCAGTGGTAATTTACCTTTGTATCTACCTTTGCCTCTCTACAATCTTCTAGCCATCAATGCTTTAATCTCATCAATTTCTTGGTCGTCACTATCACTTTCACTATCATTTCTCATAGTGTGTTTATGACTTGACTTACTTATTTCCAAATAAGATTTGAATGTAGACTCAATAGATGGTAAGACACTATTGTCAAAGTTATTCATGTCAAGTGAAATAATTCTACCAACCAAACTATCTATCTAGTGACATTTTTATTTGCTACTGCTCTCATTTCTTGTATAGAAGATACTCTAATAGTATAAACATGCAGTAAGGTTCTTAGGATTTTAATTACCATTGTTTCTTCTTCAAGTACACCTCCAACTCCTCGGATAGCATTGACTACCTCTTTGATTCTGCAACTATATTGAGTGATATTTTATCCTTCTTTCATTCTTAGGTCATCAAATTTTCCTCTTAGGATTTTTGCCTTAGCTCTTAGCACATTTACATCTCCTCCATGTACTATCTTCAATTGTCCCCACATTTTATTTGCAGTGGTACATGTTTTGACATCTTCAAATTCAACATCGGAGAGTGAGGAAGCAAGCATCATAGAATTGTGTTCATGCTTTTGTCTCAATTTATCAAGTGTGTGATAACATTATGCAACACATATTGAGTATCCAAGTATTGAGTAACATGATTTCAAATACCTGATAGGTGGAGTCTTATCCTTCTTTTCCATGATGTAAATTTTTCCTTGTTCAACTTAGGCACATCCCTTTTTCTCATCTTGTGATCTTTAGCTTAGGTCATGAAATCTTCCTTCTAAGCACACAAGCTCTGATACCAATTGTTAGAATAACTGAGAGGGGGGGTGAATCAGTGACCTCAAAAATTAATCCAATAAATCAACCCAAAAATTTATACCACAAATATAAACCTCTAGTTATCTTTAGTCCTACAAGATGTATGCCAATAAGTAATCTTATCAAATAACTACTGTTTGGAGTTCACTTTTATTCTTTTTCTTAAGCTTTACCAAATATAAGTCTAGCCTTTACTGAAATACAGAAAATAACTTAGTGTTTACCAATCAATTTTTTTTAGTAATGCGTAAAGAAAAATATCAAAGCAATGAACCATATACACATTTGACACATGGATTTTAACATGGAAACCCTGTTGCGGGAAAAACCACTTAGAACTAGTAACCCAAAATTTTCACTCTTATGAAGTGAGCTCAGTGAAGATGCGGCCATGTTAAAGGTTACAAACACACTATTAAGTGAGACCTTGTTAGAGGATTTAATATAATAGTTTGTCACTTGATATCTAGAATTTCTTTATGATATTTTCATTAGAACATTTTTGATACTCCTTAGCATGTATCTTAATATATAAAGGATAGTTAAATCCCACTCTGTTAAGAGATTTTTTGAATCAATGGTTAAAATGAAACAATATATGATCTATTCATATATACAACTTAAACTTGTAGATGTTTAGATCTATTGTAATCTCGTAATACCTTTTTTATCAATGTTTCTTTTATGTTCCTTTGCTCCACTTCTTTCTACTCAGTGATGTTTTTGCTTCTCTGTTGCTTGGTGTCTGCATAAATCTTTAGCTTTGTTCTTCAGCTTGTTTGATCAGGTTTGTATGAAGACTTCTTACCTTCACTAGTATTCTCTTTAGCATCCTTTTCTATTTTCCCCCCAATTCATAATGAATTAGCTTGTCTCTCTTATAGACATGATTTTCACCATTTCTAGGTCCTTGTCTTTCTTGTTCTTGATGTGATCCGCAAATATCGCCATTCTTGCTTTAAAGCTTGCTTTAGTTTTATCTCATATATTTCTTCTTAACAACTGGAATAAAACCATATTTAATCTCTAGATTATCAGTAGCTTTAAACTGGCCGATGAAAACAATGTAATCAATTAGTTAACTCCTTATTTAGCTCTTGCTAGCTAATTCTTTTGTCATTTCTGAACTTCATTTCTGATCGGTGTTTAACTCCTTGTTTTCCCAGCCTTGACTTCAGTTGTCCTTGGGCATCTCTGTCCGTTGGGGTTGTCTTTCCATTGGGAAACACTATGACATTTAGTTCTTCTTGGGTGTCACTTTGGTTTTTCTCAGTAATTCTTGCTCAAGTATCTTTCTTGGGTATCACTATGACTCTTCTCTCGGGATTATCTATCCGTCAGTGTGCTTTGTCCGTTGATGTTTGTTGTCACTTGGTGTATACTAAACTTTTATGCATTACTAATAACATAAACTTTATCTCTTTGGTTCTTTGAAGTCTTTGATAATATGTATATGACCAATCAGATTATATCAAGTTGACATCAATGACAATAAAATACATTAAGTGATTTAATGTCTTGCATTAACTTTCTGCAGCTCGGTGATCATCGACTTAACATCTTCAAACATTCAATTAGTTATAGTTCATTATATCTTGGTAAATTAGTTGTATTATGCTAATTATTCATGTGGGGTAGAATATCCTTACATCAAGATCAACTTTAACTATACTTACACAAAATTTTAAGAAGTAAGAAATAGGCTCCAAATATGTTGTATATTAGATATAAGAGGTTTCCTAGTAGGGAGACTAATGGTTTCAATGATGGGAGCTATTGTGAAAATCCTAGAAATTTAGAGGATAATAGAAACCCCTTTGGATATGAGGATGGTTAAAATTAGAATCCAATACAAGAAATAGTAGAAGAGATTGAAGAATATGATGAAGAAGATCAATTTTTATATGCTACATTAAGTAAGTTAACCGAGTATGGTAAACAAAATCCAAGAGTGGTTAAGGCTTTGAGAAAGTTACCTAGTGAGGCCTTGGATAGGTTAGAAATAAAGAGAAGTGACTTGGTTTTAGTACCTAATGATGAAGAAAAATCAAGAGAAAAGGTTACACAAAAAGGGAATGGGTTACCAAAATACAATCCTCCTCATAGAAAAAATGGGGAACCAATTTTCAACAGTGATCATACAAACCCATAGTTTGAACCAGAGAATAGAGGAAGGTGTGAGAAGAAAAATAATAATAATGGAAGGAATGGTTATTGGGGACAAAAAAATAATGCATAAAACTATGACCGAGGTAATCCAAGGCAGTAAAACATGGGAAATAATCATAGCAATGGACAAAATCACCAAGGCATGAATCATTAAAATCTAAGAGGTTAGAATGGGAATTACCATAATATGGGCCAGAGGAGAAGAGCTCCTATGGTGATGGAAAGATACAGGAAACTTGATTTTAGTGGGATAGCTTGATATCCAAATACTATATCAAATGAATTAAGAAATGTTATTCCAAAATTTTCAGGGAATGGAGTAGAATCTGCTGAACAACATACCATAAATTTAAAAAACATTATTGAAGAACTAGATGGGAACCATGAAGATATTTTCATGAAGTTGTTTGTCCAATCATTAACGAAAGATGCTGCTAAATGGTATAGGGGTTTCCTAATGGATCCATCTCAATTTGGTGTAATTTTGTAAATCAATTTATTGAACAGTTAGGTGATCATAATAATACATCTTTTGCATCTCATGAATTAACTAGCATGAAAAAGAACTTTAATGAATCAGTTGCAGAATTCAATAAACAGTTTAATAAAGTTTTGAATATAATACCAAGAGATATAAGACTTTTTGATTCTTTTCTAATTGATTTCTATCTAAGTTCATTTGATAGAAAAGCACATTATGAAATTAGATCACAAGGACCTACAACATTGTGGCAAGCTTTCGAAGTTGCCACTACCATTGAAAATAATAGAAAGGCTGCTAGAAGGATAGATAAAAGGGATGGTACTAAATTATATAATCCAAAGGCCCCTAAGAATGATGATCTTAAAGATATTATGGATATGATAAAGAATATAAATACAAAGCAAGGGAGAATTGATAGGCCATCATTTCCTAAAAGGGCAGGTTTAGATTACAAGATATGTCATATAATACTAATTGGGAAGATGGAAAACCTGAAAATAAGTATCATACTAAAGAAACACCTAATTTGTTGAAAATAAATAACCATTTGGTGGATATTTATCCTTGGTGTGATGCTTTCACACTACCATGTTCTCCTGATTACAAGAAGAGGAAGATCAGAGAGATTTTCAGCAACCCACAGTGAACAATTTCTCATATGAACCCATATGGGGAAGAGATTATTACAGTTCTTATGAGGAGGATTATGTATACCAGGAAGATCTAAAGGATAAATCATTGTGATAAACAACAAGGAGAGTGTCCAGTCATCAGGAGGTTAAGAAATGAGGAGAAAGAAGAATATATTGTTGCAGCACTTGAGGAAGCAAGAAATAATTACAAACTGAGGAATAGAACAATAAATGTTGATCAAGGAAATCCTGCTAGAATATCTATTAAAGAACCAAAGAAGAAGGTAAGCCAGTCTAACATACAAATAATTTAATATTATGTTGCAAAAACAAGTCAACGGGTAGATCTTCATCAAGCACCTAAACTGAAAAAGCCGAAGGAAAAACCAATGGTTAGTAAACCTGTTCCCAATAATAGTTCTTTAATATCTGATTCTTTAATAAAATTGTGATGCCCCACTTTTACACCAACACTTATTCCTTATATTTTGAGGTTACCTTAGGGTATGATACTTGAGTTTGATAATGCATAAATTTGTTTTTTTTTTATTAGATATTTATTAAGGTTAAGAGACTCGCATGGAATAGACTAACTATGATCTTGAATTATATATGTATGGTTAAAGTGAAAGTACATTATGGTTTAGCTATTATGAAGTACTACCTTAGAATAAACATAGCAATGGATCCAAGGAGTAAGAATATTAGTGATGTTAGTTAAAGAATGTTTCAAGACTGATGTGTTATGTGTTTCTATTCTTAGCCCTTGCAACTTCTAGGAAAATGAATTGAAGAAGTGAGTGGAATAAAGTAATTTGAGCAATGAGGAGGTAAGTACACTACTTTAATGCTTCTAAACACCTAGTTAGCATATGTTTATTTCTTTCTGTGCCACTTTTGGTTTCTTTAAAATGTGAATGTTAATTTTAGATCTTATGATAATTTTCATAGTATAAGTGATAATGAGAAATTTGGATGGAATTAAAGGGTGACAACCATGTTTTGACATGAATACTTAATAACATTGCACTGAGAACTATTTACTTCGATATATGATAATAAATTTAGACAATCAAGCCTTAAGGTTTCAAATAAACGGATTCATTTTCATCTACTTAAAACTTTCTTAAGGATATCCAAACTATTATGCATCATCTTATATAAATTAATATAGTATCAATGAGTGTATTACCCCCTTCATATTGTGCATGGAATTAATTAATATTATTATTGATACTTTGATACCATAGTCTAAACATGTAATAAATAACATGATCAACTATTATCAATTAATAGTGAGGATTCTTATGAGATTACAAGTTTGAATAGAGGTTTATGATCATTGAATCATTTGTGTGTATTTGTGTTCTAGATAATGATTAACTAATGTTGCTAATGATTATAATCAGTTATTAATTATATCATATTAAAACATTATTTAATTGAAAGTATTTTAGAATGCGTTAATAATAATAGTTATTTTGTTTAGGTCATATCACTAATTTAATATTAATTTAGCATCTTGTTTTGAAATGTATCTTTCACATTAATTCAAGCATGTTAGAAAGATGTAATGTCATTGTTATTAAAAATTATATTAAGACACTGTAAAGGATAGTATTAATGAATTGTAGTTGATCAAGAGGGCTTGGAACCTAACAACGCTTTAGTTATTTGAAATTATGTCGAACATGTGGATGTTATATTAGATCTTTTGAATATGCTTGCAATGTGAATGATTTTGAATGTTATAAATAGTTAATGGAAAGATGAAATATTATCGTGTTCATGGTATCAAGCAATAAAAAAAAAGAGAAGATTGTTTTGATTGGGAAGAACACGTGCAGAGTGAAGTCACTAGATGTGTGAGGGGGCAATATTGAATAAGGGATAAATGTATAGTATGATGTCCCTCATTGATTTTTGGGCCAAGTGATTTATTCATAATACAATATAGTAAGTATTGTTCTTTGAATTTAAATTGGATAGAATTGGGACCTTGGAGGCATGATTTCTTAATTAGGGTCATTGTCTATGTTAAACTAAAGGTT
>MU225359.1:865094-923803 GCA_018584345.1 Thuja plicata
TAATAAAAGAATTAATTATTAAATGCCTAAAGTTTAGCTTAAGTAAAAGAGAGATAATAAGTGACTTAATAATTAAATCAATATGATTTAATTAATAAGTGGAATCACTTTATTACTCTAACACATTGCACTGAGAACTATTTACTTCGATATATGATAATAAATTTAGACAATCAAGCCTTAAGGTTTCAAATAAATGGAGTCATTGTCATCTACTTAAAACTTTCTTAAGGATATCCAAACTATTACGCATCATCTTATATAAATTAATATGGTATCAGTGAGTGTAGTACCCCCTTCATATTGTGCATGGAATTAATTAATATTATTATTGATACTTTGACACCATAGTCTAAACATGTAATAAATAACACAATCAACTATTATTAATTAATAGTGAGGATTCTTATGAGATTACAAGTTTGAATAGAGGTTTATGATCATTGAATCATTTGTGTGTATTTGTGTTCTAGATAATGATTAATTGATGTTGCTAATGATTATAATTAGTTATTAATTATATCATATTAAAACATTATTTAATTGAAAGTATTTTAGAATGTGTTAATAATAATAGTTATTTTGTTTAGGTCATATCACTAATTTAATATTAATTTAGCATCTTGTTTTGAAATGTATCTTTCACATTAATTCGAGCATGTTAGAAAGATGTGATTTCATTGTTATTAAAAATTATATTAAGACATTGTAAAGGATAGTATTAATGAATGGTATTTGATCAAGTGGGCTTGGAACCTAACAACGCTTTAGTTATTTGAAATTATGTCAAACATGTGGATGTTATATTAAATCTTTTGAATATGCTTGCAATGTGAACCATTTTGAATATTATAAATAGTTAATGGAAAGATGAAATATTCTGGTGTTCATGGTATCAAGCAATAAAAAAAAAAGAGAAGATTTCTTTAATTGGGAAGAACACTTGCAGAGTGAAGTCACTAGATGTGTGAGGGGGCAATATTGAATAAGGGATAAATGTATAGTATGATGTCCCTCATTGATTTGTGGGCCAAGTGATTTATTCATAATACAATATAGTAAGTATTGTTCTTTGAATTTAAATTGGATAGAATTGGGACCTTGGAGGCATGATTTCTTAATTAGGGTCATTGTCTATGTTAAACTAAAGGTTCAATATATAATGGTAATATATATATATAGAAAATGAAATAAGACAAATAAAATTAAATAATATATTTATAAGGATTTGATTTGATACGCATCAGTGGTAGAAGATGGCGGTCAGCCATGAGACAATGCAAAGTTTTTGAGGGGCAACAAGATTTGGAAGAACGATGGATGAAAGAAAGTATGGCTATATTTCACAGGCTGAGCCCTAATTCCAAGGAGAGATGACGATCCCTATCACGGCATGCCTTGTCGACTGCTCACCATAGAGGGTTGCGGCCGATTAAGGCCTACACCTCTATTTCTTAGAGGAGGTTGAACCGCTCTCTCTTTATATATTTCCATTTTTAGATGAACTTTTAGGCAAATCCAATGTGTAGGTGTGATACCAGAACCCACAATGTTTGCCAGCATCCTTCCAGCTTGTGTCAAAAGTGAAACTTGAAACACGATATGGAGAGAAGGTTGAAGAGACATCTAAGTCCGATGAGTGGAAATGCCCAAGGTGTAGAGGGATATGCAACTATTGTATTTGCATGAAAGAAGCAAGGATGTGTCCCTACTAAAATTCTTTCACATGCAGGAAAGGCAACTAGTTTTTCTTCTGTCTCAGAATTACTACAATGTGAAGGACTTACTCTGGTAAGCTTTTGTATCCCAATAATTCTCACCTGTCAATTATTTAATGATTTAATGTCCCCTTTTTGCATCACCTTATGCTTTGTCCTGAATTCACAAATCCAAGTGAAATAAATAGCGAAACATAGTTAGAGATATACTCAGATAGACCTATTTTGGAAGCCTTCGATTAGATTAGATGATAGTGTATAAGTATTTGAAATACATCCAATTCATAGGGATGGCTTGATGAATAGTTGAGTAACTTCATTGATGGGGATATCTCTTTATTTGGAGAGGTAGTCCAAAATGGGTATTGTTTCCTTGTAAGGCATTTTATGGGTTAGTTTAATCAAACTATTAACCAATTGAACTGAGTTTCAAATTAGTAATTATTTAAATCTTATGGATTTTTCATTAACTATGTTGTAGGAATTATTTTATCAATACTAACTACATGACCAATATGCTTTTCGTCAGCACATTATTAATATTATGTTATAATGATTGGTGAGGATTTTATTTAAACTTTTTGGATCTTGTATTGTGGGTAAATAACCAAATGGTTTGACATTTATAGAATTATAGTTGACTTGGGTAGTTGAAGGTATTGGATACATATTCATTTGCTCTTATTAGTAATTTATCTAAGATAAATTATAATTACTAGTTGATGTTTATATTAATTTCAATCATAGATTGGTCAATTCCATAACGAAACATAAACTTCATTTCAATAAAATTAGTAAGGGAGTGGTTTGAGGACTTGATTGTATTTTAGAGTATAAATACTTGTATTTGAGGATTTTGATGGGATATTTATGCCTAGCCCAAATTTTAGAAGTCCTATGGATAGATCACTTTCTTAAGTATAGATTTTAACCCTTGAACATTAGGGATCTCATGTAAAATTTGCATAGTCTATTATAATCAACATTATATGTCATAATATTATTTTTTCCAATGTATTTCATCTAATGATAATCATACATCTCATTCTCCTTGGAGGAAATTTATCTTTGGCTGACACTGTATGGTATTTGGTTAAGAAGTTCATTAAGTAATTAAGAGGAACTGGTTTTAATGGAATGTAACTTTTTATTTGAGAGCTATCTAATGTCTATTCTACAAAGACCTTGGTAAATTATCCCTAGAAAGGGTTGTATACCCACTTCTACCATTCCTTAAAAGTTTGGTTTTGATAGTTTAACCCAAACTACGATGTCTTTGTGAGTTACGTAGGCCAGGGCTTCTACGATGATCCCCCGAGGCATTTGGTCTTGCCCTTAGGTCTTGTACTTTTGAGTTTTCCTTGACCTTGCCTCTCCTTACCAATATTTGCATAGTTTTCATCTCTTTACTAAACTAGTTTGAAATATCTTATGATGGATTTCGCTTGATAATGGTGTAGCTTTTCTTACGATCCCGTATGTAATCATCAATGAATTTAACATCGTTCATCTAGTTGCGTAGAACTGTATATATAGATGCAGGTGATAGAGAGGCAAGGATAATATGAAACACATAGGCAAGGAAGAGAAAACTCAGGTATGCAATAACTCTGTATGAATGTCATTTGAGTACTATGAAATGCTATTGCTTAAAGTTGCTCCATTGCCTTCTTGTATTATAGATAAATATTATATCTAATAGAATCATGAATTTTTGATTTAGTTAAAAAGGTATGTTATTTTAAAGAAAAAAAAAATTGTACAATGGTTGGCTTGGTGTAGAATAAGTATGCTGTGAAATGTCCAATCCGGTGTCTGAAAAATTGGGCACTACAGAAATGATGAAAATATCTAAATACAAAAATGAAACTATAAAAGTGTTGTCTAATGTAGGTAATGTTTTTAAGGAGGAATCTAATCAAAGACCAGTAAATGAAGAAACACCTATGGTTTATTTAGGAACTACTATTTCTCAAAATGGAACACAAGTTGATCCTTTTTATCTCACTTTAATGGTTAACAATAAACTTCTTAAGAATTGTATGATAGATTCAGGAGCAACAGTTAATATTATGCCCTTAGAAGTTATGAAGGAGCTTGGAATGAAGGTTGATATAACTTATGGACGATGTTATGCTATGGAAAATAGATCTATACCTGTTGTTTTTATTATGAAAGATGTGCAATTTAAATTTCCTGCTTGTCCTGAAATGTTATATAAAACTGGTATTATTGTTGTAGAAGTGCCTGATAATTATGGAATTCTTTTATCTAGACAATGATCTAATTTAGTAGGTGGTCATATCTAATTAGATCTATCTTATGCTACTATTCCAGTGGATGGCAGGGAAGTAAGAATTAATAGGGAGCCAAGATATCCATATATCATTGATGAAGACATAGGGATGAAAAAAATAACTTTTTTCATTCGGACATGGATAATTTTTAGGTGAGTATTACTAAACTAGCACTAAAAATTAATAGCCCCATTGGAGTGTATTTTCATGAAAATCAGGAGGAACTTTGGCAAATGAATTTTGATGGAGCATCGAGTAAGGAAGGTAATGGTGTTGGGATAAATTTGTATCCCCATGTGGTAAGATTTTAAAGTTCTCTTTCTTACTAAATTTTGAATGTACTAATAATGTCTTAGAGTATGAAGCACTAATCCTTGGTTTGAATATTGAAAAATCATATGGTATTAAGATGCTTTCAGTTCATGGTGACTTTGATTTAATTGTTTCTCAAGTCAAAATTAAATTCATTACCAAAAATCCTAGATTAAAGCAATATCGAAACTTGGTATGGGATTTAATTGAATGTTTTGATGCATTTTCAATCAAATGGATAGAAAGATCATAAAATTTACTTATAGACTTGTTGGCTAATGTAGCCATCAAGAAGATTGATGTTCCTTTTGACGAGATTGTGTAGATTGAGATGAAAAATAGACTATTGATTCTTGACAATGTGCAAAAATGGAAAATATTTGAAGATGACAGAGATATTCCCAGATTTCTAGTGAATGAAGATAGATATGAGGATCAATACATAGATTGGAATGGCTATGTAGAAGATTAGGGTGGTAGAGAGACCATTGTTTGGAAAGGAATTTGGCAAATATTCGAAGATGACAGAGATCTTCTTAGATTTCTAGTGAATGAAGATAGATATGAGGATCAATACATAAATTGGAATGGCTATGTAGAAGATCAGGATGGCAGAGAGACCTTGTATGGAAAGGAAATTGTCCAATTAAAGACAAACAAGATTCCCAGAGGCTTGGTTGCACTTGAAGGATTTTTTTATGATAAAGAAAATATTAAAATGGGTAAGACAAGTAATAATTGAAGAAGTTGAAAAAATTAACTTACGAAATGATGACACTCCTAAGGAAGTATACATAGGAAAGAGGCTCACTCCTAAGATCAAAGCTAATTAGATAACTTTGTTAAGAAAATATAGGCACATCTTTGTATGGTCATATGATGATCTTAAAGCTTATCAAGAAGATTTATTTCAGAATGAAATCCCTCTAAAGCCAAAAGAAAAACCTTTCAGACAAATACATGATCCTATAAATCCAATGCTAGCTCCTAAAATGAGGGAAGAGCTTGTCAAATTAAGGGATGTAGGAATAATAATGCCTATAATACATTCTACATGGGTATCAAACTTGGTCCCAATTAGAAAGAAGAATGGAGATATAAAGTTGTGTGTTGATTTTAGAAACTTAAATATATCATCCTTGAAAGATAACTATGCATTGCCTAATATGGAAGCCCTTTTACAGAAGGTTACTGGGAATGAATTATTATCTATGATGGATGGATTCTCAAGATACAACCAAGTGAAGGTCAAAGAGTCAGAGAAATACAAGACAACCTTTACCACTCCTTGGGGGACTTATGTTTATGCAAGGATGCCCTTTGGGTTAACTAATGCAGGAGAAACTTTCCAAAGAGTAATGGAAGTGTCTTTTGATGGTCTGATTGATCTCATCATGGCAGTATATTAGGATGATCTGATTGCATATTCAAAAAGGGTAGAAGAGCATTGTAATCATTTGGAGTAGATTCTTAAAAGAGCTTTGGATATAGGATATTTCTAAACCCAAAGAAATGTCATTTTGGAGTAACTGAAGGTAAGCTACTTGGGCACATTGTATCAAAGGATGGTGTAAGAATAGACCCTGAATAGATTGTAGCCATAAATAAAATCCAAATTCCTAAAAATGTTAAAGGAATCCAATCCTTTTTTTGAAAAATAAATTTTGTAATAAGGTTTGTCCAAAACTTTTCAAAGATCATTAAGCCTATTGCTAAGATGCTTAAGAAAGGTGTAGAAATTAAATGGGTGAATGAAACCCTAGAGGAATTTGCTAATATTAAGAAAGAAATCAAGGAGGCTCCAGTCCTTAAGACACCTGATTTTTCAAAACCTTTTTAGTTGTTTTCTTTTGCATCATATCATACTATTGTTGCAGCTATTTTACAAAAGAATGATGAGGGCTATGAGAAGCCAATAGCATTTTTTATTAAAAATATTCAAGAAGTAGCATTAAATTATGACATAAATGAGAATAAAGCTTATGCCCTAGTCAAAGAAGTGAAATATTTTAGGCCATACTTGGTGGGAGCTAAAGTGATAGCTTATGTGCCAAATGCAGCAGTTAAAGATATATTTAAGCAATCAGAGGTTACAGGCAGGAGATGCAGATTGGTGAATCAAATCCAATAGTTTGACATGGAGGTCCAAATAACAAAGTTGGTCAGAGTATAGGGTCTTGCTAAACTTATGGCTTAATCAAATCTTGAGGCAGTTCAAATAAATCAGGTGAGCACTGCTAAATCAGTAGTAAGTATTGAAAATTTTCCTTGGTATAATTATATAGTATATTTCCTTAAGCACATGAAATACCAAGAAGTTTTAAATGATAATCAAAAGAGGATAATAAAGTTACAAACATCTAGGTATGTTTTCATACAAGGTGACTTATATTGGAAGAATAGAGAAGGTATCCTTTTACTTTTTCTAGATATGTGCCAAGCAAATTTAGTATTGAAGGATTTATATGACGGAGTATGTGGTGGTCACTTCTCAGCAAGAACTACTACCCATAAGATACTACATGCTGGGTATTATTGGCCATATATTTTTAAGGATAGTTATACATATGTTATAAAATGTGAAGCTTGTCAAAGCTTCTCAGGAAAATTAAAATATGATGATGCATTACCCCTCAGAACTTTGTTAACTGAAGAGCCATTCCAAAGGTGGGGGATAGATTTCATTGGTGAAATTGATGATACTTCTAGTGGACAACACAAATGGATTATAGTTGCAACAGACTACTTTACTAAGTGGGTTGAAGCCACACCCTCTAGACAAGATACAAGTAAGGTAGTAATAAAATTCTTAACAGAAAATATACTAACAAGGTTTGGTGTTCCTTGCAAGATTATATGTGATAATGGCATGTGCTTTAGATCCAAGGAGTTCTCTCAATTTTGCAGTACTTATGGTATTAATTTTTCATACTCTTCCCCTTACCATCCACAAGGAAATGGCCAGGAATAATTAAGTGATAAGAATATATTGAAAATCATAAAGAGAATCTTGAGCAATAACAAAAGAGCATGGGACTCCAAATTACCTCTGGCACTTTGGGCAGATAGGATAACAGTCAAAAATTCTACTGGGTTTGCTCCTTATGAATTGGTCTATGGAAAACAGGATAGGCTACTATTGAATAATCTTCTCCCTGTATATAAATTTGTCAAAGAGGAATAGCTAGAAGACATGAATTTCATGGATAATAGGATGTATCATCTTATAGAATTGGATGAGGTCAGAAGAAATGGACAAAGTCATAATGTGAAGAAGCAAATGCAAGTGAAAAATTTACATGATAAGAGAACTAAGGAAAGGAACTTTCAGAAGGGAGATTGGGTGTTGAAGTAGAATGAAAAAGATCAAGATAAAGGGAAGAATGGTAAATTTGAAGCTTTGTGGCTAGGACCTTACATATTTTTTGATAATGTAGGATAAAATTGTTGGAGATTTGTTTCTGTGCAGTTTATTGATTGTATGTTTGTCATTGATGACAACATATAATACACAGTAGTGATTATGTATGTACTTATTATAATGATGATATCAAGCCTTGCATGGTTAGATACATGTTATAGACATGTTTATTATGTTATGTTCATACACGCAGATCCAAATATTATGTTTCAGTCAAGTTATGTAATTCTGTTAGTGGCAGTTACAGCTCTGGAAGAGTATCTGTTCAGAGCCGATGTATGTAACATGTTTCTTGAGTTGTCCCTATCTTCAGGATATGCATGTGTATATTCATGATTAGTTATGAGTTGATGATAGTTATCTAAAGGTGCGAAATGTGTTTCAAGAAGATTGCAAAGTTAGAGATAATTTGGTGAGGCCAACTTAGTGAAGCGTCCCGTCTATTCAGTTTGTGTTGCATGGACTTAATATTGTTTGCATTCTTAGTAGAGTTGACAAGGATGTTATGAAGAGTTGTCTTATAGGTCCCATGATCTAATACTTTAAGGAAGATACTTATAGCAAGTCATTTGTGATATGTTAAGTGTGAATGATATGAAAGAGACAGAAGATGTACAGAGCTGAATATCAGTTGTGGTTCATTCATCAAGAGTCTATGTGAAGAAGAAGTAGAAGATTATAGTACATTGGAACTGATCAAGACAGTAGGTCTACTCTATAGTTCATCATTAGATATAGTGCATATCTATTCTATAGAAGGTTGTAGCCTTCACCATTGAAGCAGTGAGATTTTGGACAATGAGTCCTCACCCCTAACAGGGTTACTTGTAAAAGACTCCTAACAGGGTCAGACCCTTAATCAGGTCACTATACTTATTGCATTATAAAGTACAACTCGTAACAGGGTTGAAATACCTTCTAACAGGGATTACTATAAACAAGTATAGTTCATTGTGGGTGCTAATTCCCACCTAGGTTTTTACCATTTGGTTTTCCCGTAATCAAATTGTGTGTTGTGTACTATTTTATCTAATTAAGCATTTACTTTATTGTATTCTGAAGTTAAGGAAGTAAAAAGAATTAAATTTACTAATAACTGATTCACCCCCTCTCCTAGTTATCCTTTGGGACTATTCTAACAATTAGTATCATATCAAAGTGCCTTGGAGAAGAAGCCTAATAGCTTAAGGTAGATCAAATGTCTTACTTTAGAAAAGAGAGCCCTAAGTTTGATGGAGAAAATTATCTAGATTGGAAAAACAAAATGATAACACATCTACAGTGTGTTGGCTTTGAGATCTTTGAGATAGCTACACAAGAAGTTGTTATTCCATCTCTGAAAGACCTTGCAAAGGATGATTCTACTAATAGATAAAAGGAAACATTTACCAATAAAGAAATTTCTAAAGAAGCCCTAATCAGTGCCCTATCTGACAGTGAATTTTTTGAGATCAAGAAAATTGACAGAGCATACAGCATATGGAAGTATTTAGAAGATATGTTTGAAGGATATATTCAAGAAAAGAATACACACAAGAATACATGGAAAAAGAAATACAACAGTCTTGATATGTTACCTAAAGAGAACATTAGAACTTACAATCAAAGGATAAATGAATCAGTCTCTGGAATCAGAAACAATGGTGGAGAAATATCAGAAGAAGATATAATGGACAAGTTGTTAACTACCTTAACATTAGACTATGAAAACAAGATAAGTATTCTAAAGGAAACCATGCAATTCTCACAATGCTTCAAGAGAGAGACTCTAATCAATAAAATCTCTACATTTGAGATATCAAGATTGAATACTGAACCTAAAAGTGAAACATCTTTCAAAGCCTCAGTCCATGGTAAGAAATCCTTACACATCTCTAGCCATAATGAGAAAGAAGAAGTTGATGAAGAACTAGAAGATATCATTGCTATGATTGCAAAAAGAGAAAAGAAAGGAAAAGGAAAATATGAAGGATAGCTTCCATTCAAATTTTTTTCATGCAACAAGATTGGTCACTTTGCATCTAAGTGTCCCACAAGAGTCAACAAGTTTAGATCTAATTACAAACCTAAATATAAGAAGGAATGTTACCATGCTAAAGAAGGTGTAACTGATGAAGATTGAGGAGAAGATGAAATTGGATTTTTTGCCCTTAGAGACATGGAAAAGTTGCTCGAGGAAATCGACATTGCAAATGAAAAGGAAGAACAAGAGTTAGCCCTAATTTCCAAAGTAGACATCAGAACTGATTGGATCATTGACAGTGGATGCTCTCACCATATGACAGGTGACAAAGACAGATTTGTTCATTTAGACAAATACAAAGGTAGTATGGTTAGATTTGGAGACAACACTCCTAAACCTATCATAGGTAGAGGATCTATCACCTTGGATGGAAAGAACAAGACAGATGATGTTCTATATGGTGATGGATTACATCATAACTTGCTAAGTGTTGGATAGCTACTTGACAAAGGTTATCATATGGAGTTCATAGACAACAAGTGCATCATTAAAAACAAGGATGGAGATAGGATTGCATCAGGCTCTAAAACAAAAGGTAATGTTTTTCAGCTCAATTCTAATGTAAGTTTTTTTGTTGCAAAAGTGGATGACAATTGGTTATGACACAAGAGACTCTGTCATATCAATTTTGATAACATAGTAAAGATAAGTAATGTCAAGGCAATCAGAGACCTTCCAAGTATTGAAAGACCAGTTGACACAATGTACAGGGAATGTGTTATGGGAAAGCATGTAAGGAGTTCTTTCAGAAGAAAGTAGAACTTAGCCAAAAAAAAATTGGACCTAGTGCATACAGATTTATGTGGTCCTACCCAAACAAGATCATACTACGAAGAAAGGTATTTCATTTTTTTTGTTGATATTTTTCAAGGATGATGTGGGTTGTATTCTTAAGGGAGAAATTTGAAGCCTTTGATAAGTTCAAAATATTCAAAGCTAAGGTTGAGAATGAATCTAGATTAAAACTGAAATGTCTGAGATCAGATAGAGGAGGAGAGTCCACCTCTGATCAATTTTATGATTACTATGAAGAACATGGAATAAAAAGATAGTTGAGTGCTCCTAGAACCCCTCAATAGAATGAGATTGTAGAAAGGAGGAATAGGATTATACTTAATATAGCACGCACTATGATGATTGAAGGAAAAGTTGCGCACACATATTGGAGAAATGCAGTGAATACAATAGTCTATACTATCAACAGAACTCAATTGAGGCCAGGCACAGATAAGACACCCTATGAAATTTGGTTCAGTAATATACCTATAGTAAAGTATTTCAGAATCTTTGGCAGCAAGTGCTACATCAAGAAAGATGATAGTGTTGGTAAGTTTGATGCCAGGAGTGATGAAGGTATTTTCCTTGGTTACTCTACAAAAAGGAAAGCATACAGATGTTTTAATTTGATATTGAAAAAGGTAATTGAAAGTAATCATGTAAAAATTGATGAAAATTTTATGGTTCAAGAGAGATACTATGAATATGCACCTATGATTGAAGATGATCCCAGGCCTAGCAGCAAAGATACTTTTATTGAAGAAATGTTTGATTGCATTGATGTCTCATGCAATGAATCTGAATCAAGTAGAGAAGAATCACATATTATAGAAGAAGAAGTAACACCTAAGGTTCCTAAATTCCCATCTAGATACCACTCTAAAGATGATATCATTGGAGATTAGAGCAGTAGTGTTTTGACCAGATCAAAAGAAAAAAGTCTAGCAATGGATGAAGTGGTATGTTTACTTTCACATATTGAACCTTTAAGTGTTGAAGATGCTTGTAATGACTCTGATTGGATGAATGCAATGAAAGAAGAATTAGATCAGATAATTAAGAATGAGACATGGGAATTGGTTCCTAGAGCCAGTGACAAAAATGTGATTGGAACAAAGTGGGTATTTAGAAACAAGATGAATGAAGATGGTACAGTAGTAAGAAACAAAGAAAGATTGGTATGTAAAGGATATGCGCAAAGAGAAGGAATAGACTACACTAATACATTTTCCCCTATGAACAGACTGGAAGCCATTAAATTTTTCTTGGACTATGCAACATTCAAAGACTTTAAAGTTTATCAAATGGATGTCAAGTCAGCTTTTCTGAATGGTGACTTGAAGGAAGAAGTCTACATAGAATAGCCTGAAGGATTTAATCTTTCAGATAAACTAGACATGGTATGCAGATTGAAAAAAGCACTCTATGGTCTTAAATAGGCCCCAAGAGCTTGGTATGAGAGACTTGATGGTTATCTTACCAAGATTGGATTCAAGAAAGGTGCAACAGATTGTAACATATTCACAAGAGAGACACCTAATGGATTACTACTAGTTGCCATATTTGTTGATGACATTATCTTTGGAGGTAATGACAAGCTTAGTATAGAATTTGCAAAAGAAATTTAGAATGAATTTGAAATGAGCATGATTGGTCCTATAAAATACTTTTTGGGACTAAATGTAAATCAGTCAGATAGAGGTATATTCATTAATCAGTCAAAATATGTCAAGGAAATATTGAAGACCTTTAAGATGGAAGACTGTAAGCCAGTATGCACCCCTATGATAACAGGAAGCAAGCTTTCAAAAGATGATGATTCCACAGTAGTTGATAAAACATTCTAGAAATCTATGATTGGAAAACTCATTTTTCTAACTCAATCTAGACCTGACATATCTAATGCAGTTGGCATTGTTGGAAGATTTGTAGCTGAACCCAAGTAGAATCACCTAATGCCAATCAAGAGGATATTTAGATATCTAAAGGGAACTATAGACTATGGTTTATGGTATCCTAAATTAGAGAATGTACAAATTCATGTGTATATAGATGTAGATTGGGCAGGTTGTATTGATGATAGGAAGAGTAATTCAGGAGGAGAAGTATTTCTTAGAGATAGGTTGGTTTCTTGGATAAGAAAGAAGAAGAACTGTATTTCTCAGTCAATAGTAGAAGCTGAATATGTTGTAGCAGCACTGAATTTTTCAACCATGGTTTGGATCAAGTAGATGGTTAAAGACTTTGGAATTCAGGTTGATTATCCTATTGTTATTCATTGTGATAACACTAGCACTATTAACATGTCTAAGAACCCTTTGATGCACGCAAAGAAAAAACACATAGAGATCAAGTACCATTTTCTAAGAGAAAAGGTTGTAGACAAAGAAGTGAAATTGGACTATGTGAGTACCAAAGAACAGTTGGAAAATATTTTCACAAAACCTTTATCAAAAGATACTTTTTATTATCTCAGAGAGAAGTTGGGAGTAATTCCCTCTCCTAAGTCTGATTAGAGAATATAGGAAGAACATTAGTCCTTTGTGACTGGTGAATGGTTGACTACTCTACTTCTGGAGTAGTACCTGTGCCTAATTGTTTATGGCACCCTTTTCCATTGATGTCAAAGGGGGAGTACATAGTAAGGGGGAGCATATATTCTGGGGGAGTATAAAAATAGTCATAAGAACTGAAGCAGTGTAGAGGAATCTTTGATGAGGATATTGAGAAGATTGTAAAAGAAAGAGGACACCATGAACAGAGGGTGTTTTTAATATCGTATGTTTCTATCAATGTGAAAGGGGGAGATTGTTGGAGATTTGTTTCTGTGCAGTTGATTGATTGTATGTTTGTCATTGATGACAACATATAATAAACAGTAGTGATTCTGTATGTACTTATCAGAATGATGATATCAAGCTTTGTGTGGTTAGATACATGTTCTAGACATGTTTATTATATTATCTTCATACACGCAGATCCAGATATGATGTTTTAGTCAAGTTTTGTAATTCTGTTAGTGGCAATTACAATTCTAGAAGAGTATCTATTCAGAGCCGACGTATGTAACGTATTTCTTGAGTTGTGCCTATCTTCAGGATATGCATGTGTATATTCATGATTAGTTATGAGTTGATGATAGTTATCTAAAGGTGCCAAATGTGTTTCAAGAAGATTGCAAAGTTAGAGATAATTTGGTGAGGCTGACTTAGTGAAGCGTCGCATCTATTCAGTTTGTGTTGCGTAGACTTAATATTGTTTGTGTGCTTAGTAGATCCAACAAGGATGTTATGAAGAGTTGTCTTACAGGTCACATGATCTCATACTTTGAGGAAGATACTTATAGCAAGTCATTTGTGATACGCTAAGTGTGAATGATATGAAAGAGATAGAAGATGTACAGAGCAGAATATCAGTTGTGGTTCATTCATCAAGAGTCTATGTGAAGAAGAAGTAGAAGATTACAATAAATTGGAACTAGTCAAGACAGCAGGTCTACTCTATATTTCATCATTAGATATAGTGCATATCTATTCTACAGACGGTTGTAGCCTTCACCATTGAAGCAGTGAGCTTTTGGACAGTGAGTCCTCACCCCTAACAGGGTTATTTGTAAAAGACTCCTAATAGGGTCAGACCCTTAACTAGGTCACTATACTTATTGCATTGTAAAGTACAACTCCTAATAGGGTTGAAATATCTTCTAACAGGGATTACTATAAACAAGTATAGTTCATTGTGGGTGCTAATTCCCACCAGGGTTTTTACCATTTGGTTTCCCCATAATCAAATTTTGTGTTGTGTACTATGTTATTTGATTAAGCATTTACTTTATTGTATTCTAAAGTTAAGGAAGTAAAAAGAATTAAATTTATTGATAACTGATTCACCCCCCCCCCTCAGTTATCCTTTGGGACTATTCTAACAAAAATATCTATTTTTTACAAGATACAGAAGGTCATGTTCAGGAATTCCCAACTCATGCTCAGTATTTAAACCATTCTTCTCTTAAAGCAGGGAGTGTTTCTAACTCTACATTTTCATTAAGTTTTATTTTATTTGCATTCATGTTGTTCTTTTATTTATATTTTGGTTTTCTTCTCTAGAGAAAACTAGGATCTTGTTGTGTCCAAGTATGAACGCACATCCCAAGAAACAGCCACTGGGGGAACCCAAATTTGTAGATCAAATTTTCACATGAAACAGTTCAGGGAAGTATCCTTTGTATTCATTATTGTGTTTATGCTTTCATTTTCTATGTGTTCATCTATGCTTTTAATTATCTCTTATTTCTATTTATATATCATATATCATATTATTCTTATGTTTTTTGGCCTATATATTCATATTTAAATTCATAAATATAGTCATTGCTTATCTTTTCACAGTCTTTTTATTTATTTTATACTTTTACGCAGATTCGTCTGACAGTTAAACCTCTATGTATATCGATGGTTGGGATATTCCCTTCATTGAGAGATCAAAGAAAATTTACTCATTGCTTATCTTTTCACAGTCTTTTTATTTATTTTATACTTTTACGCAGATTCGTCTGACGGTTAAACCTCTATGTATATCGACGGTTGGGATATTCCCTTGATTAAGAGATGAAAGAAAATTTACTCATTAAAGCATTGCATGATACTAATAGGTGTCCATTTAGATCTCGCTTGACTGAGATCAAAGTTACTTAAACATCTAGCAAGTAAATATCCCTCTGACAGTCGGCATTTTTCCTTAAACAAAAGATGCACACTATCTATCTATTAAGGCATCATGCCTAAGTGACACACATCCTAGGCCTGTTGAAATATAAGGATAAGATGGTGAGGATACAAGTGGCATCATTTGGTTCATTGGGCAAGGTGACATGGATACACGTCAGTTTACATGATAGATCTTTCAATGATTAACAGTCAGACATGATCTATGGTTGGCGTGATGCCTTAAAGCCTAGATGCATGGTTTTTAGTCTTCAAGGCATCACAATATTGTGATGCATGTCTTGATCCCGTGAAATTATGATGGCAAGGTGATAAGGATCCAGCTGGAGGAAACTGATCGGTCGATCAAAATGATAAGGATACACTTAATCTTTGTAGCTACATAAATTGCGAGCAACTAAGGTTTTGATCTTTTAGCACATGGGTGAAATCAATGGTGATGACTTAACAGGTAAATAAAGATGATCAGGTTTTAAATCCAAGCCATGGGTTCATCAACAGAAAAATATCAGGAAGGATCCATATAGATCTACAATCGACGTTCACTCGCCATGAAAATTTGTAAGTTTTTTATCAATCGTGAGAGTGTGCCTGATCGTCGCGTGTCCTAGGCCCATTAAAGTCTAAGAAATGAGATAAAAATATCTGTGGTTTAAATTTGATCTCATCTACAGGTAGCATTCATTCAAAATGAAAAGGTGTAGGGTTTTTATCTGGTGTGAGGGCATGATTGGATGACACATGTCCATGGCAGGTCAGGCTGAGAAAAGAAGGAACAAAGTAAAGATCGATCAAGTTTGAATTGATCAGACAGACAGTGTAAAGCCTTGAAGAAAAAGTGATCAACATCTAACCATTGAGGCATTGTGCGTAGATGACATTTGGAACTAATGACATCATGGGTCCCAATTTGAAAAGATAAAGTAAATACACAGCAAGTAAAAGAAATCTGATGGTCAGCGTAATCCCTTGATCAACAAGATGAATATTTTTAAGCTTTAAGGAATCACGCTTAGCCAACATGTGTCCTGGACCCACAAAATCTAAGCAATATGATCATCTATTAAATCACAAAAAGCATCAATGCAGGCATAATGCCTCAAAGTGTAGATGCATGACTTTTACTCTTTGAGGCATTACGCAATCTTGACATGTGTCCTCGATAGTAAAAAGATAGAGTGCCTGAGTGGTAGTGATGACAGGGATTTCCTTTTGTCATTTTTTATATTTTTTAATATTATTTGTATTCTATCTTAGGGTTTTTTATTATCGTTTGATATGTCATTGACATCTCCATGCAAGGTTTCAAGGGTGGTGATTATGGATCTGTTCAATGATAAAGTAATGTGGTCTTCATGAGATACTAAAGAAGATAAAGACATGCATACACATTGTGAGGAATTATTACGAAGATATATGGTAATAGAAGATGGTCAACAACATCGATGTGCCTGTTCAAAATGATAGATTTACTTGACTCCCTAGGAAATACATCCATTATTAGAGATAGAAATATATGGGTCAAAGTACCATAATATTTTAATATAAATTCATTATTCTAAATTGTCTCAAACAAATCACAAGCGATTTGTTAGTGACCATTATTTTGATCTCTTTTGGTCAATAATTATTTCTCTGACAAGGATGATTAATCATTCCTTTATTGTAATTAATGTCCAGTTGTTGATCTTAGGATTAGGTTTTAGTTATCAGGAGACACATTGGTCTAAATCTTGTATGCATCCCTTGGAATTTATACAATTAGGGATTCCAAGGCTATGTGAAAAAAAAACATTTAGATATATAATATTATTTGTTCTAGTTTTGATCACAACTGAAACATGGAATCAAATGTACTATTTTTTAAAAATCAATAAAAGATAAGTTTTTTTGTCCCACTTGTGATAAAAGGGTTCAATCCATTTCAATTATTCCTTTGCAATTATTGAAGGAATTTTAATTTATATTTTAGATATGCTTGTGTAGAGATATTATATGTCTTATATCATTGTTTTATCATCAAGGAGTTTGTGAGAACTTAATGTTTTTGGCTTCTTGTTCAACTGGTCTCCCAATCATAGGAATTAAATTCATTTGAACTAACAAAGATATAAATAGACTTAATCTTCTCAGCATCCAAAGCATTTAAATAGTTGATAGTATTGATATTGTCTTGAAAAGTTGTACATAGGATTGAATTTGGATTGACTCTATTTTCCCAAGTTGATATAGGCACTAATCTCATTCATTATTGGATATAGTCATTTGGTTGATTGTCTTATGTTGTTGAGATATTCTAGCATTCATTTATTTATACATTCTTATAAATCACTCTTACAAATCTCACAAAGCATTCAATTTCTGTAGTTTTATGTTGTATTGATTATTTCTTTCAAAGTACCTTTCCATACTTGAGAGAGAAGTTTAAAGTGTGTCTAATCTACTATAAAAATACTTGAAGGAGAAGTCAAGGTATAGGCCTACTAGCCTTGGTTTTTTAGATCTAGAATTGTAGAAGGTTCAAACTTGCCTTGTTTGAAACTTGTTAGTTGGCCAAGTCATTTGGGTTTCCCATCATTGGATTAGCAAGTCCATAGGAAATCCAATCTGTTGTTTTGAGCCAACACCTACATACCTCTCACCAATTAGGTGGAGCTTGGTGCACCAGACTCAATAGAGATGGTGTTGTCTATAGTTCAAAGTTAATTTATATCTTCCGGAGTCTTTCTCCTCCATGTTTTGTTCATCTATTCTCTGATTTCTTCAACATTATATGGTGCACTCTTTGTAAATTCATCCTCATTTAGTGCATCTCCTCGGTATCTGTAGTTTCTTGTAAGGTGTCCTACCCAATGGAAATGGAAACATTTCATGCCATGGCTCCTCCATGACCTTCTGTAAAACCTTTTGTGCATCAATATGTAGTTTGTTTCAATGTGTCCATGTCTTCCACAAGATAAGCATGAAATCCTTGTATTATAATCTCATGGTATAGATGTGCCTACTCAGTTAGTATTTGCATTATCTCGGTTGGGCATCCATTTGTTATTTCTTTTCTTTAATCTGCACTCTTCAGTCTTGTGACCATAGTTGTTGTAATTCTTGCAGTATCTATCAAACTTCAATTTCCTTATGTTGTTAGTAAGGTTGTTTCTACACTCAAAAGCTTATTGTCCATACTTATTACATCTTAAACAATAACCATAAAATTTAGGTGTATTTGTTACTTTACCTTTCCTACTTCTGCAAACATTAGTAGTGTGTCCAAGCTTCCCACAATATTTATAGCTTGGCTTCTTTTGTTTTGGTGGGGGTGCAGTATCTTAATCTTTCTATGCATTAGATGATTCTCCTTTCTCGGTAGTGTTGTTCTCATTGAATCTAATTCTTGATCTATCATTTGGTTACTTCTAATTCTTAACCTGTTTGTTTAGTGATTTTAGTACATCTTCATTTCTTCTCAGTATTTCATTTGCATTCTTCTCAGCTTTCAATATTTTGTCTGTTCTTTCAATTTTAGCTTTTAGTGCTTGATTCTCAAATTCCTTTCGGGTACAATCTTGATTTTCATTCAAAAGTTGGTCGGTGATATTGTTGAACTTGGGTCATCCTTAAAATTTCATTATCTTTCTCAGTTAACTTGATTTCAACTTGTCTTTTTTCATCTTCTACAATTATCTTTTCATCCTCAGTTGTTCTTTAAACTACAATCAATTCGGTTATTCTTAAGCTATTAGCATCAAGATCTATTTTCATCAAATCCAGCAGCTCAAAAAGTGAATCATTCTTTTCAAGTAGCTCTCTTATAGCAGTCTCAAACTCATCAGTCACACTTCATTTTGATGCAGCCTCAAGTGTATCAACTTGTTCTTGTGTAACCTTCAGTTTATGATATAATTTACTTCTTATCCTTGGATATTTCTCAAGTTTCTTTCTCAAATCCATGATTAACTCTCATGCACTCTCCAACTCGAATTCAAGACCATCAATTATCTTAAACTATCTATAACCTTCCATGACTAAGATCTTTAAATCTCAGGTGATCAAACCTTTTATTGAAGAGTACAAGCTCTGAAACCAATTGTTGGAACAAATAATGGAAATTTGGGATTGAGAGGGGAGGGGTGAATTAGTACCACTAAAAACTTTCAACCACAATTATTGTTTAAACCATATACTATTGCTTGTTGATTACCAAGTCCATAAATTTGAAATAAAAGTAATGTAATTCTTATAAAACCATAACATCAAATCATTAAACAATTGAACTCATAACACCATGATTTTGGTAACACATAAATCCTTGGTTAGAGGATAAAAACTATAGTGGGGATGACACCCAAAACCTTCACTAACTGCATTATAAAGGGTGCTCAGTTAGAGCTACAAATTTTAGCTATTTCTGATAACTTGCCCAGTTAAGAGTATATATGACTTGTTGGGTCTACCTGGTTAAAGGATTTTTACAAACTCTACACTTAGAGATGTACCCTATTAAAGGATTTAAAAATATAAGAATGGTTAAGATCTACCTAGTATTGGGATTTAAAGCTCTCAATACAATAGTATCAATAACTTAATAATGTCTATAAAAATGCATCAAATGTAAATGATGTTTCGACTCTATGTTCTCTTATATTTTTTTACCTCAATTCCCAAAATTTAACACTATTCTTTTCTGCTCTGCTGTAGCTGAATTTATACTTGGTGCTCTTTTCTCTACTTTATGTTCTTCAATAACTCCTTTAACAACAATAACAATAACAACTCTTTGTCCTTCTTATTTTTTTATCCTCTTGTGTCACTTACACATACAAAATTCATCCAAGATATATATGATTTTTTCCTCTTAATATTATGTGTTAGGTATGCTGTAAATTTCTCTTGACCATTAGATCTTCTTTTTAGCTCGGTGACCATGTCACTTTTACCTTGGTACTTGTTTTTATTAGAAATGTCAAACTTTCATTTTTCCATTTGATCTCTGCCTTAGATCTTCACTATGGTTTATTTGAATCGTTTATCATGTAACAAACCATTATAAAAAATTGTATACACATAATTAATGCTCTGATAATCATTAAATATGATATTATTGTATTTTTTATTAACTGTCTAACTTGGTTAAATGTTCTTCATCACTCAGTGTAATATCAACTTGGTGTACTACATGTGCTTGATGTAGTGTGTCACTTGGTAACTATAAATTTCTGGTACTCTGTCAACTCTATGCTTTACCGACTGGCTCAGTGTGCATTGTCGACTTGTCTTATCTCTATTTACTGATTGATTCTCCTTGACTCTATGACTTTGTCTAAACTAATGACAACAAAATTTCTTGTAGAGATAAAAGGATAAAGTTTTGGAACAATCTGGTTTATTATATCTATTATCCTTCCCTTAACTTTGTTCCTCTCCATGATAAGTGATTTGATCTTATCATTTAGTATTGTCACTTTAGTCAAATGAATCGATACCAATTATTTCAAAGGACCACATCCTTGTGATATTTTTTTCTAGCTTAGGTTCATTTTCCTTAAGAAATTTTTCCATATCATTTACATGCATGGGATAATTGACACAATATTTATACACTTTACCTCATTCGGTCAATGCATCCTTGATTTGTTGAATAGAAACTCCCAAGAATTATTATCATTTTCAATTATGACATTTAGTTGATTAAATCTATTGGAAACGAATTTATTTTGAACTTTAGCCAATGTAAACTTCTCTAAAGTCTCAAACTGACTATCAAAAACATCCAATAATCCTTAAAGTTGACTAGATTTAGGCACATTTAGATAAATAGTTTAATCTATCATGATCTTACTTAATACATCTATTGCCCTAGATAAAATATTGTTTCCCTTCTCATTAGTCTTCAAAATTGTTTCTCTTTCCTTGTCTTGAGCAATGGTAGTAAGTCCCATCAAATGATCTTCACTGAGAGTGTCCAACTCAATTGGAGCTTGCATAATCTGAAAATTGGTGATGTCATTTTCAAATACTATTGCCTCTATAACCTGCTCAAGATTTAGTTTAAATGATTTCTCTTCCATAAGATCAAGTTCTTCTCTTACTTCATCTTTCTTCTTATTTTCATCACACATTGCCTTTTCTTCTATCTTTTATTTTCCTGATTCCACATTTGTTTCATTTTATGTGTCATATAAATCATCTTTTACCACTTCATCATTCAAATTCTCATACTCATCTTCTGTCATAGTCACCTTGTATTTCATTACTCTAGGTATGTCTTCCTCATTATCATTAGTTGTAGAAAGTGAAATAGGTACACCAAAAATAAAAATAGTTTGTTCGATATATCCAAAGTCTAAGAATTTGTATACTCATGTTTATTTTTCTTGTTCTTCTATGGTGACATTTCATTTTGCTTCATCAATAGTATTTTTCTTATCAATTCTTCAGTCTCTTCTACAGCTTCATCAATTTTTCCACTCATGATCAGATTTATTCATCTTAGTCAGCAATTCCCTCTTAGCTTCTTTAAGAATTATTTTCAATTCATCTATGGATATAATTGGATATAGTATGGTTATGATTGCTTCTTTGATTATTTGATCTTCTTCTAACTCAATTAGTCTAATTTCTTCAAGTTTTGAAAATAGATTATCTAGGATTTCCCCTTTGATCTCAACAAGAGCTCTATTGTATTTATTTAGATATTATATTGTTCCTTCCTCTAGTTTCTTATGCCCTTCTTTATCATATCTATGATAGCACTTATTTAACTAAAATAAGATTCCATACACAGTCAATTTCTTCAATACATCATCTACAGTGAGCTGTGGCTTACCAGTTACAAATTTTTCAGGAACCTTGCCAATCACTACTTTTGTTGTTGTAGCTCCTTTGGTCCTAAAATTATTCTTTGAATCATCTAAATTTGTGGACTCATCTAAATCTCCATCCATTTCTTTCTTAAGTGTCATTTTTCTCTTTGGTTTTACACTTTTTATTGTCGATCTAGAAACCACCTTCAGTTGGACTCATTTAGACTTGGTAGCCTTCGGTGAGGTGTCCTAACTTTTGATTTTATCATAGTTACCTTCTTTGATGGACTGAATGATGCCTTCACTAAACTCCTGGTAGATCTAAGGAAAGGTATATAGGGTGAAGGTGCATCATCATCTATAATGATAGGTTCTTCATATTTCTTCTTTTCTTCCTCTTTATATTTCCTTCTTGTTTCAATCATTTTATCCTTGGTGAAACCCATCTGATCATCCTAATCTTAACTTATTTTCTTAATTTTATCTTCATACCAGGTTTGTTCAGTTTTAGATGTACTTCTAATATCTTTAACATTGCAGGAATATATGCCCTAATGTCTTCTACATGCAATATTTTATGAGGCACGTGATAAAATGCTCCGATAGGATCATCTTCCATGGATTAGTGTGGGTGTTTCTTGAATTCAGGTCATGGTATGTCCTTAATATCAACTATCATAGGTGTTTCCATGTTTATCCATCAAATTTATCAAATCATAGAGTGATAAAACCTTTTTTTACGACAACAAAAAGGGTTTGCTATTTTGATCTCTGAAGCTGCTTCAATCTCTTCTCAAATCTCTCTCAATTTGTCTGCAAGCTTGTTCTCAAGATAGAACGGTGTCAATTGATGTTACATAATACTTCTTTAATCCTTCGTGAGCCTCAAAAGGTAATTTCAATAAATGTGCCAAATCCTAGCTTCATAAATCTGCAAATAACCAGTAACCAAAATTTTGTTTGTGATCCTCCATATCCAATCATAATCTTTCAAACCTTGCTTCATTATGATTCAAATTCAACTATTTATCTAATTCCATAGATTGCTTCTCTCAATCCTTTAGAATCAGGGGTAAGGTAAGATTTTTCAGTAATACTCCCACTTAGGTACTTGACCTAATTAATTTTCTTTAGAACTACTCAAACGAGAATCTAGTGTGATCTGACATGTAACATCTATTATTTCTTTTCTAATCCATTTCTTTCTCATTTCCTTCCGAACTTCATCAAAATCAATTATTTTCTTTCCTTTATCATTATGCATATTATTCTTATATATCAAACCTCCTATACTATTGTATTTGCAATTTCAAGAAATATGACCAGAATTTTTGCAATTGAAACATATCACATTTACATACCTTGTATTTATTGGATTTTTCCTTAATCTTCACTACTACGCAATGTTTCCAAAATTGTTGCATTTGTAACAAGTTATGTTCCTGTGGTTCACATAATTATTCAAATTTGATCTGCATTCATTTAATTTGTGTCTATATTTGTAGCAAGTGTAACAATAACCAAAAAATGGTGCAACATTAGGTCTTCTTCTACACTCTTTCAGTCTATGCCCAAATTTGTTACATGAGAACCATCTTCCATTGAATTTTGATTTCCTCATAGGTGTCTTCTTAGGTTATTTAGTCTGATTCTCTGATGAATTGGTTTGTTCACCTGATCCATAAATTCTTCCTTTCTCAAAACCAAACCCTTGTGAGTTTCCCTTAGGTACTTGACTCTCAAGATATGCATCAAGCTTCGCTAAACTATATTTGAATTTTTATTTAATTTCATTAGCTACTACAATTTCACCCCTAATAATTTCATTGAATCTCTCAAGTTCTTTCTAATTGTGTTTGGATTCCTCAAGATTGGTCTGTAACTTTCCAACTTCACTATTCACTCTGTAACACTCTTTTGTCTTGTCCGTCAAGGCTTGCCCAAGATTTTTTATTTTCTTCAATTTGTTTAGTTTTCTTCATTACCACAACTTCCAATTCATGTTTCATATTATCTCTTTCCTTTTCAATCTATTCACATTCATCAGATTTTCCTTTCAAGTCTTTTGAATCATCTTTATGCTTCAATTGATTAATAAGGTCTTTCCTCTTATTTCTAAATTTGTTCAATTGTTCCTTCATATTATCAATGAAACTTTCAGCATCCTTAAGCTTCTTTTCCATTTCCATGTTATGAGAATTTGACTTGTCAATATCATCAAGGGCAACCAATAATTGCTTCTGAGCACTGCTACAAACTGTTAAATCTTTCATCAAAAACTTCCTCAAGTGGTTATACTTCTTCCAAGGACCAAAGCTCTGATGCCAATTGTTAGGATTGAGGAACACTGGGAGGGGGGTGAATCAGTGTTCTATCTTTATAAACTTTTTAACTTGATTGTATAGTCATAAACCAAAAGAAATGAATAGTAAACAACTAAAACAAAAGAAAGGCATCCACAGCATCAAAACACCATGATTTTTATCATGGAAACTTGATTAATGTAAAAACCACAGTGGGGATGCAACCCACAAATTATCTCTACAAGATTAATTTATCATATTAGAGGTTTAAGTACATGAGGGGAATGCCCATGCATTCAAGCTTATATTCTAGAGCTCACTACTCAATATATAAAATAAGTATACAACCCTTGGAGTCACACTAACATACAAAATAACTCATCCATAAAAATTAACTAAGAAATAGCATCAACAATTCCTACAGCTCCATTTAAGTACAATATATTTTCTTATCTAATAGTCGAACCTTTGCTTACTAATTGTACATTCACATACAACATATGACTGTCATATCCAACCATTTCTATACTATATCTCCATTAAAATTAAGTCTTATATACCCAATAGAAAAGATAATAACTTAAATGGTCGGCCATAAGAACATAAAATGAAACATGTGATATGTTAGCCAAATTCATACAAAAAAAATTCATGCTAAGATCGAGAAATACCATAAGTATCTTCTACCATGTTGGCTCAACCAAATAGAACTATTAAGTTGATCAAATCATTGATATTTTAGGATCGTTGATCAATCCAACATTAGACTATCACTTTTCTTCACCCTTTATTATCAACTCGGTACTCAGATCCTCATAACTTAGGAAAATAGTAACATAATCAAGTGTGATCTTGAAATAACATACTATATACCTTGTAGAATCATCCTATAAATTTCTATTCCATAACTCATGCACATTTTTCCATACCAATCCTTTTACTGATCCATGTACACTATTCTTCTTCTTCCATAATTATCCAATTTTGCATTCTTTCCTTCGACATAACCAAAAACTGTTAGGTGACCATAAGAGACATGTGTGGTTTACACTAATGAAAAAATACAATCTATCCAATGTAGTGTCTCTTTCCAATACATTATTCCTTCAATAAATTTGGAATTGGATAAGCATGAATTATATATTACCTCCTTCTATCAGAGAATCATGAATTCTCTTAATGTGTGTATCTAATAATACTCATTCATATTCTATCCTTCCCTTCAACTCATTAAACCTTTTTGGATAAAACTCCTTTGTCACCTTTATTTTGCTTGACCTCTCAAATGACTCAAATTGAGTACTTACCGCACCAAGTAAGTTCTTGAGTTTATCAAAGGAGTTTCCTACTTCAACCTTTATATAGTTTCGCATAAACTTCTCAAGTATCCTAGATGCCTTCTCTGACAAAGTGTTATCTTCAATGTGTGTCTTTAGCATTTATTCCCTTTATTGGGCCTCAACAAATTGTGCTAGTTTTAGCTTCTCAAGGGGTGTGAGCACTAAGAGATTAATAGGACTATGTGAACATTCAAGATCAATCTCTAATGTGTCCTTTACTAAATTCTTCCACTACCTTGACAGTGTCTCTTTCCTTTCCCTTATCTCTCCTCACTTTGTTCATTTTTTCCTTGTTATCTTCTACCTCCTTGCTCTCCTCTATTGTCATTTGAATCATCTGATCTAGATATTGAACATCATCTACCTGTTCTTCCCTTTTTGCCTCTTCTTACTTCTTTGTTTTGGTATCTGAATTTGCCTCTTCCTTTTTAATGGTATGCTTCTTCTCTTCCATTTGTACTAGTTCTGTCATAGTCACAGATACCTCCAACACATCTATCTCAACTGGTTGTTCCACTTTTGAAATACTAGACAAATTAACTAGAGGAAGATTTACTTTAGAAAAACTAGGAGTAATAGTAGATGGAAGACCATGTATGGGTACAGAAGTGCTTGCACCTTGACTCATAGCTTTAACCTCATATATGTGCTTCTCCATTTTATCTCTCAAAATCTTCTCATTTTCTTCCACAACATCCTTTGTATTATCTATCATGAGCTTATTCATCCTTCATTTTCTCCTGAATTCCTTCTTTGTTCCCTTAAGGATCATTTTTATTTTATCATTTTCTATGACCAGACAGAGATCTATTAACACTTTTTCTTTCAGCCTCTTGTCCTCAACTAATTTCTATGCTTCTTTGCATCTAAAATGATGTACAAGCTCTTTGGTACCTCTGATTATATTTCAATAAGTGCTCTTTTAAATTTGTATATATATTTCACTACTTCCTCTTCAATTATTCTTTGTCCATATTCATCAAAATTGTCATAGAATCTAAATAAGGGCGTTAAGTCTCCATGTACTATGATACTCTTCTCAATATCATTCACATATATTCCAATTCTATTAGATTAAAGTTTGGTGGACTTACTTATTCTTCTCCTCCACCAAATAGCTTAGGCATGGGGGATTGAGGATCTTAAGTCTTCTTTTTCTTTCTCAATTTCTTTACTTCATCATCAGACTCAGTGGCTTCATCATCCTCAATGAAGACTTCTTATTTCTTCTTCTTCTCTTTAGTCTTATTATTATCCTCTAGCCTCTTCTTTTCTTTTGTCTTCTTTACTTATTCTAATTTCTTCCTCTTTGTTTCTTTTGCAAGTTGGGGTACTTGTGGCTTCTTCAATGTTGCACTCTTTGTCACCCTACCTAGAGAAAGTGTAGGTGCTGAACTAGACTCTCCAACCTCTCTAGGCTCATCATCAAGAACACATTGTATACTTATTTTAATACAAAAATATATAAATTTCTTGACAATTGTAACTTTACATCTAACATTCTTGTCATTTTAGGTTCCTTAACTCTTTATGTACCTTGAGACATTTCACATTGTATGTTCCAAATATTTCTTCACTTGGTTCAATTGGATTTCTCAATAGATCCCTAGCATACAAATCTAATACATGTTCATCCACTTCATAAACCATAGGTGTGTTAACCAACTGATGGTAATGGTGATGAAGACCGAGTTTCAGAAGTAAACAAGAAAGTAGAATGATTAGATCAGTTGTTACTTTGTCATTGATGTCAAGAAATTGATTTCTAGTTTATATTAAGATGCATTTTAATCTTTTATAGGATACCCTAATCGAGTAGACCTAACCAAGCATACTTCATAAGAGTATTTCATTTTTTGGGTCACAATTCCCATAGAGGTTTTTCCCAAATTGGGTTTCCTCGTTAAAACTTGTGCTACATATGATGCTTGATAATTGTGAATGTTTTGATTATAAGTAAAAATAGGTTTTGAAGGGACCCTGAAACCCTTTATAGGAAGATTTTGAGGGGGGATCTGGAACCCCACTAAAAATAAATTTTTCTAAAGATAAAATCAATTAAAACTAGTAGCCCCAAACCAACACGTCAACAACATCATAAAAAGAAGAAACACTAAATCTCCAGCTGCTCAAAACCTAGAGAAGAAGGTTGAAGCCTTACATCAGAAAGAGTTTGTTGGGTTTTAAGGCTCCCCAAACCATTATCAAGGGTTTTGACATGGTTCCCAAAACCATCAGAACCAACCAGGGTAGTCATCCCAATAGAAAGGACAAGGAAACAGACCCCACTAGAAAAAGATCAGTCCCAAGATAGGCCTTCACCCTTAATCAAAAACACCCAGTCTCCAGAATGGGCCCTTGAAAATTATCAACATCCACCTACAAACTACTACCAACCCCTAGCCAAAAGAAAGCATAAAAAAAAACTAAAATAGGGTTACAAAAGATAGCCTAACCTACAGCAACAGAAATAACTTTGATTCCCAAAATCAAGAATGCTTGCATTAAGAGAAATACACCTTGACATGCTACAGGATTAAACCACTTGGGATAAGGCCTATGTGGTGAAACACTCCTAAACCATAGTCCAGCCACTAGCATAGGATTTCCTCCAGCACCATGTTGGCACCACAACACAGGCCCTTCAACCTCAAAATGAGTTAAGTCATTCCCCAACCACTTCCATCATGCACAATAGCAACACAATAAACTACTAGAATAGAAGTAATTATTTCAAAGATCCCTGGTATACCCACCAAGGGTTTTTTCATGGATACCACAACCCAAGAACACCTACTTGTCCCAACATCTCCAATAGTATCCCACTCCACCTCAATAGGAGTGACACCCACCTCAAAAGGGTAAATGGAGAGTGAACCAGTAAGAAGGAAAAAAATAGCCTCTACCAATCCCCAGGATCAGAAGGAAAAAGGGAAAGATATGAGCCAAAGAGACCATAAACCTTTCTACTACCAACAAAGAGGAAACCACCTCCATAGGATTCCAAACAGGAAGAGAAGGGAACCCATTAGCATCATCCTTTGAAATTAAGACAACGAAGACCCAGTCTTCCTAAGATTTAGAGGACCATTCCAAAATTGAACATTGCTCCATAAGGTAAACTTTCATAATATCCTAGTAGTAACAAAACAACCAGCCAAAAAACCCCAACTTGGATATCTCACACCATAAGGCCTAGACCCAAAAGATCCTTCCACATAAGTCATCCAAAGTAGTTTCTAAAAACATTGCTTGAGAAATACCAGGGTCCAGCCAAGCCTGTAACCTGACCCAATGAATCAAAGGGCAGTCATGAAGACCATAAAATACATGTCATTTCCCAAAGAAAATTGGCACAAGAAGATTCTCCAAAATGCAAGACTCCACTTCCTCCATCCACACAGATCCTTTTCAAGCCTTAGTGCTTTGCAAAAACTAAACAAACCCATATGGTCCATGATCCCCATCTGTAACATCCCCATCACCATCTTTGTTGCCTTCATCCACAACAGAGAAATTCTCTGCACCACCACCTATGGAAACCATATCTCCACCTGCACCTCCATTCCCATTGTGCCTCCATTCCCTCCCTCTGTCATCTTCATCTTGGTTTATGATATTGTGAATGTTATTTGTTTAAGTTATTTGCTTTTATCAAGTTTGTGAAGAGTTTTCAAGTTTTGGTTGTTGTTGTTGTTTGGTTAGCCGAGCTAATTTAGAGGTTTAGATTTAAATTACTAAGGCTCAAAATTTTATTATTCACACCCCTCTCAATAAACCATCTTTAGTAGGATAAACCAATAATTTGAAGCAGATCTAGTGCTCTAAGAATATAACTTTAAAGGTACTTGAGCTAAAGGTCCAAAGATGTATAAAATAGAAGCAGCGAAGTTGAATAGGAATCACTTTTCTAAATTTTAGAACAAAATGAAGCTCCATATATCTGGTATTGGAGATTATGCATTGAATCATCTTGATAATGAGTACTCACCTCCACTATTTGGTCCTCCAACACTTGAGCAGATAAGAGAAAGACAAGAACATACACAAGTGATGATAGAGATAACTTCTACTCTCACCGACCTAGAGTTCACTTATTTAGAAGGTTATACTACTACTAACAAGATGTGGGATAGGCTTACACTATTTTTTGGTAGAGAAACATGTTCAAAAAGCTAAGACTGAAAGCTTAAGAGGAAATTTTGAATCAATGAAAATGAAAGAAGGAGAAAATATCACTACATACTACACGAGACTAAAGGAGATTGATATTGCAATTAGAGGTGTTGGTGGAAACATTAATGAAGAAGATGTTACAAGAAAGATGTGTAGAACACTACTACCCATCTATGCCATTTGTGTGTCTACTATTCAAGAGTGTATATCTATTTCACAGATGGTTGTTACTTTGGATGCCACAATCGGTAAGCTAACTTCTTTTGAGCTAAATAATTTTGATAATAGTTTATATGCTACTTATAAGATTGAATTTGCATTCAAATCATCATTGACTATTGGGAAGTATAGAGATTTTAGATCTAGTGATGGATATGCAAGTATTTCTAGTGAAAGGTTTCATAGTTGTAAGAGTGAGCTTGAATATCTATATGCTGAAGATGAAAATAATGAAGCTCAATTTGAAGCATTATTGGCTAGGAGACTACCGAGAGGTAAATGAAAGTACAGTGATAAGTTGTCTTTGAAATTTTTTCCATACAATAAGATTGGTCACATAGCATCCTGAAAATAATAAGAAGAGAGATAATAGAGACAAAACAAGACTGAGAACAGATTTAGAAGACTTAGAGATTTCAAGAACAAAGGAAAGAAAGCATGTTACATTGCTGAAGGAGGTTCATCTAATGGTGACACTAATGAAGAAGAAGTTGTTTATGTTGCTATTAAAAATGAATCTGATGAAGAGAGGTACGTTGAAAAAAATTCCCTAATATCACAAGTAAAAAAAGATACATGGATTATAGACAGCGGTTTGTCACACCACATGACTGGTGATACTGACAAGTTTATTACTTTGAAAGAGCATAATGGTGGAAATGATAGATTTAGAAATGATGCCACATATCATGTAAAAGGAAAATTTTCTATAATTATACTAAACAATACTAAGTGTGATGATGTCTATTGGGTTGAAGGCCTAAAATATAATTTGTTGAGTGTGGAATAGTTAAACAATACTGGTCGCTGACTAGAATTTCAAAATAAGAAGGTTAAAGTATTTGATCAGAAAGGAATTATGATTGCTATCGGAGGTCAATCTAAAGGTAACTTATTCTACCTTGATACATCCATAAAGAGTTGTTTGTTTGCTAAAATTGAAGATGTATGGCTATGTCATGTTAATTTTCACAACTGAATCAAACTAAGTAAGAAGAATAGAGTAAGAGGTCTACCAAGTCTAGACAAACCTAAAAATGTAATGTGTAAAGGATGTTAAGTAGGTAAGATGACTAAATCAAGCTTTACAAGAAAAACCTATGCTACACAAGGTATACTAGAATTGGTACACACCAACCTATGTGGTCCCATGAGAACACAGAGATATTATAGAGATAGATACTTCATATTTTTTGTTGATGATTATTCTAGAATAATGTCAGTTATGTTTTTCAAAGAAAAATGTGATCCTTTTCAAATCTTTAAGTGGTACAAGGCTAGAGTTGAAAAATAAATAGGAGAGACATATTAAATGTCTGAGATCTGACAGATGCAGAGAGTTTACATCTAATGAATTTACACTCTTATTTAATGAACATGGTATAAAGAGGAAGATGTCTGCACTGAGAACACCATAACAGAATGGTATAGCTGAAAGAAGAAATAGATCCATTATGGATTGTACAATAACACTAATGACTAAGAATGGGATTTCTCAAACCTTCTAGAGAGAAGTCAACACTATTTCTTATACACTTAACCAAGTCCAACTAAAGAAAGGAACAAACAAAACACCTTATGAGATCTGGTATGGACATAAACTAAATGTAAGTTACTTCAAAGTATTTGGAAGTAGGTGTTATATTCTTAAAGATGCAAGTGATGGAAATTTTGACTCTAAAGGAGATGAAGGAATATTTTTGGGATATTCTACAAAAAGTAAAGCCTACAAATGTCTAAATAATAGTACTAACAAAATTGTAGAAAGTTCAAATGTGAGGATTTATGAATTTTAAGAGAAGAATGATGAAGACAGCAAGAAGGTGTTAGAATAACTGAGACGGGGGGTGAATCAGTGGCCTCAAAAATAATCCAATGAATCAACTCAAAAACTTTATACCACAAATATAAAACTATAGTTATCTTCAGTCCTTCAAGATGTATGCCCTTAAATTATCTTATCAAGTAACTACTACTCAGAGTCCACTGTTAGACCTTATTCTTAAGATTTACCGATTAGTAGTCTAGCCTTTACCGAAATACAGTAAATAACTTAGTGTTTACCGATCAATCCTATTTTAGTAATGTATAAAGAAAAAAATTAAAGTAATGAACCATAAACACATTTGACACATGTATTTTTAACGTGGAAACCATGTGAAGGGAAAAAAAACTTGGGACCAGTAACCCAAAATTTTCACTCTTGTGAAGTGAGCTCAGTGAAGAGTCAACCCTGTTAAAGGTTACAAATGCACTGTTAAGTGCGACCTTGTTAGAGGATTTAAATATAATAGTTTGTCACTTGATATCTGTAATTTTACTATGCTATCATCATGAGAAACTTTTTGATAATCCTTGGGATGTATCTTAATATATAAAGGATAATTAAATCCTACTCTATTAAGAGATTTTCTGAATCAATGGTTAAATTGAAACAATATATGATATGTTCATATATGCAACTTAAACTTGCAGATGTTCATATATATTGTAATCTCATAATACCTTTATGATCAATGTTTATTTTCTGTTCCTTTGCTCCACTTCTTTCAGCTTATTGATGTTGTTGCTTCTTTGTTGCTCAGTGTCCACAGAAATCTTTATCTCTATCTTCAGCTTGTTTGATCAGGACTGTATGAAGTATTCTTCACCAATATTCTCTTCAGCATCCTCTTCTATTCTTCCCCTAATTCATATTGAATTATCTTTTCTCTCTTATAGACATGATTTCATGATTTCTAGGTCTTTATCTTTCTTGTTCTTGATGTGATCTAGAAATCTCTCTATTCTTACTTTAAAGCTTGCTTTAGTTTTATCCTGCAGATTTCTCCTTGACCACTGGAATAAAACTATCTTTAAAACTCTAGCTTTTAACTTTTAGATGAAAACAATGTGATCAACCAGTTAACTCCATATTTAGCTCCTTCCAGCTAAGTCTATTATCATTTCTAAACTTTAGTTCTTATCAGTGTTCAACTCCTTATTTTCTCGGTCTTGACTTCAGTTGTCCTCGGGCATCTCTATCCGTCGGGGTTGTCTGTGCATCAGGAAACACTATGAAATTTTGTTCTTCTTGGGTTTCACTTAGGTTCTTCTTGGTAATGCTTTCTTGGGTAACTTTCTTAGGTATCACTGTGACTCTTCTCTCAGGTTTCTCTATCTATCAGTGTGCATTGTCCATCGGTGTTTGTTGTCACTTGGTCTATACTAAACTTTTATGCATTACTGATGGCATAACCTTTATCTCTTTGTTTCTTTGAAGTCTTTGACACTATGTATATAACCAATAATATTATATCAAGTTGACATCAATTAAAATATAATACATTAACTGATTTAATGTCTTGCATTAACTTTCTGAAGCTCAATGATCATCAACTTAACATCTGCAAACATTCAATCAGTTATTGGTCATCAATCTCTCCCTTTGGCATTGATGGAAACATACTACATTAATACTAATACAATATGAAATATATCAGTTGTAGTTCATCAATCTTCCAAACTTATTGTTCTATAACCAATACAAATCTTTGGCTCTCGGTAAGCTCTTCTAGCTTATATTTGATTCCTGTAGAGTAATTTCTTCAATATTTATTCCCTTCACTAGATAGATATAGAAACTTTTGATTTTTTTTCTCCCTTTGTTGTAGAATCTCTTCTCTAATTATTTCTCTCCCTTTGAATGTCCCTTTCCTTGAAGGATATTTCTATTCATATCTCTTTTTCCTTTGACAGAAATAGATATACTCTCTCCCTTTGAGTCATCTCTCCCTTAGGATACTTCTCTCCCTATGGATAATTATGATGGATATTTCATATGGATATAACTCTCTCCCTTTGACAGCAATGCCAAACTATATCCTTCCTTTTTTTATATACTCCTTGAATTTCCCTTTCCATCAACAGTACAATGACTCTGGTGTTTGGTGTAGATAAGTACCTTTCTATGTACTGATGTATCTTTGTAGTCCATCTCTTTTCTTGCATCAACATTAATTATCTTTTGATTGTGTGTAGGCTGATGCAGCCTCCTAGTTAACTTAGTGACCAATAGACAAGGGTCTGACCCCTAGTCTCTTTCTCAGGTACTCAAATGTATCTTTAGGCAATAGCTTTGTGAATATTTCCGCTAATTCTTCCTTGGATTAAAAATATTCTAGTATCACCTCTTTCTCTTACACTTGTTCCCTTAAGTAATGATACTTGATGGTAATATGCTTTTTCTTAGCATGCATGACTGGATTCTTTGATATGTTTATTGCACTGGTATTGTCACAATAGATAATCATTGGTTCAAGAATTTTCATATTCATACCTTCCAGTAATTGTTTGATCCATGCAATGTTAGAGAAATTTGCATTAGTAGCCACATATTCTACTTCTGGAGTAGATTGTGAGATGTATCCTTGTTTCTTACTTATCCATATGACAATTTTGTCACCCATGAAGAATGCTCCTCCTGTTGTGCTCATTCTGTCATCTAAGTTTCCAGCCCAATCAACATATATATAGACTTGAAGCTTAAATTTGCCTTCTCTTTTATACCATAAGCTATAGTCCTCGGTATTCTTTAGATATCTCAGAATTCTTTTGACAGCAGTCATGTGTGATTTTTTGGGATTAGCAGATAATATTTTAACTATTCTAACTGCATGTGCTATATCTGGTCTATTGTGAACAACAAACATGAGTTTTTCAATCGTAGATCTATATAGGGTCTGATTTACCTCAGTTGACTTGTCTTCCTTTTTCATCTTGCATCTAGTTTCCATAGGTGTTCCAACTAGTTTGGAGTCTTCCATCTTGAATATCTTTAGCACTTCCTTGATGTATTTGGATTGTGTGATATATATGTCTGCATCCTATTGAAGAATTTGCAGACAAAGAAATAATTTGATCTCCCCAAACATTGACATCTCAAACTCTTTTCTCATTTCACTAGAAAATTATTTGCATAACATATCATTACCCCCAAATATGATATCATCAACCAATATTTTAGCAATCAAAATGTTATCATCAGCCTCTTCTTTTAAATACAGATTACTATTTTTACTTGTTCTTACAAATTCAATACTTATGAGATAGGAGTGAAGTTTTTCAAACCAAGCTCCTGGTGCTTGTTTCAATCCATACAAGAATTTGTGTAATCTACAAACCATGTTTCTCTTGTTAGGATCAACAAACCCATCTGGTTGTTCAATGTATACCTCTTCTTCTAGTATTCCATTTAAGAATGCAGATTTAACATCCATTTGGTATACCTTGAATCCTTTGAATGCAGCATAAGAAAGTAGAATTTTGACTCCTTCTAGTCTAGAAAAGAGTGCAAAGGTTTCTCCATAGTAAATACCTTCTTCTTGTGCATACCCCTTGCATACTAATCATCCTTTGTTCCTTGTGACTTCTCCATTCTCATTTAGCTTGTTTCTGAATATCCATTTGGTACCAATGACATTCTTATCATTTGGTCTAGGTACTAATGTCCATGTTTTGTTCTTCTCAGTCTTTTCTATCTCTTCATTCATAGCACTGACCCATTCTTCATTTTCAAGTGCAGTATTAACAGATTTAGGCTCAAAATCACAAATTAAACATCTAGTGTTCAGTGACTTACTTCTTGTTCTCATTCCATCCTTCTTATCTCCTATGATCTGGTTCTTTGGATGGTGCCTTCTGAAAAACCTGGCAAGTATCGGTCAACTCTTTGTTCTTCATTCTAATCATCATCTTGACCTTCATTCTGATCCCCAGAGTTTGAAACATCATCTTGAGCAATTTCCTTATTTTTGATGTTTGCAACCTAATGCTCGAGTGCATTGTTCTATTGCTCGAGAGCAATACACTATTTCTTGGGTAGAGTGTCAGGTTCTTCACTATAGACAAACATGTAGTATTTCATTTCTTTTCTAATTTCCTTATCATTTTTCTCTGCAAATTCATCTACTCTGACATTTTCACTTTCAATTATTTTGTTAGAGGATTTATTAAGACATTTATAAGCCTTTCTTTTGGTAGAATACCCTAAAAATATTCCTACTTCACCTTTGGAGTCAAGCTTTCCATTTCTATAATCTTTCAAAATATAACATTGACTACCAAACATTCTGAAGTAACTTACATTGGACTTGTATCCATACCATAGCTCATAAGGTGTCTTATTGGTGTCTTTCTTCAATTGAACTCTGTTCAATGTGTAGATAGCAGTACTGACAGCTTCTCTCTAGAATGTTTGAGTGATGCCTTTCTCAATCATCAATGTTCTAGCACAATCAACAATGGATATGTTCCTTCTTTTAGCAATCCAATTTTGTTGTGGTGTTTTTGGTGCAGAAACCTATCTTTGAATTCCATGCTCATTACAAAAGTTAGTGAATTCATCATAAATAAATTCTCCTCTTCTATCTGATCTTAAGCATTTCAATTTCTTGCCACTTTGTTTTTCTACAATAGCTTTATACCATTTAAATAACTTGAATGCTTTTGATTTCTCTTTTAAGAACATAACTGTCATCATTCTACAATAATCATCAACAAAGAGAATGAAGTATCTATCACAATAGTAACTATTTGTTCTCATTGGTCCACATAGAACAATATGGACTAATTCTAGAATGGCATTAGATGTGTAGGTTTTTCTCTTGAAACTAGACTTTTTCATTTTACCTTTTTGACAATTCTTACACATGGCATGATTGGGTTTTGACATGCTCAGTAAGCCTCTTACTTTCCTTTTATTACTTATCCTAATCATATTGTCAAAATTCACATGACATAACCTTTTATGCAACAACCATATGTCTGCATTTCTAGTCATTAAATAAGTGGTGTTAATATCATCAAGATAGAATAGGTTACCTTTTGTATGTTCACCAATTCTGATCAAACTTCCTGATTCATTAAGTCTTTTCCTTTTTGTTCTCAAATGCAACTTGGTGACCTATGTTATTCAGTTGTGAAATACTCAATAAATTATAGTAAAGTCCTTTTACCTAGTATGCAATTTCACATCTGATTAGATTATTCAACATTATGGTTCCTTTACCTTCAATTGGACAAGGTGAGTCATTACCCATTCTTACTAATCCACCATTATAATACTCAAAATTTTCTTTATCTCCAATCATGTGGTGAGTATAGCCACTATCAAAAATCTAGACATCATTTTTACTAACCTTAGATATCAGTACAATATCAACATACATTTCCTCTTCGTCTGAATCATCCTTCATAGAAACAAATACCACCTCAATATATTCATCAGATTCGGTGTCAATATTCTTAACTTTGTTCTCAGCTAGGTAACAAGCTTTCTTTCCTTTTTCCTTCTAGTCTTGGTTGTCTCTTCTGTCATATTTTCAGTTGCTTTGGTAATCTCTGTCATCACCTCTGTCAAACTTCTTTTCATATGATTTGTCACTTTTTCTATCTTCTTTTCTTGTGTTTGGACATCTAGTAGCAAAGTGTCCAATATTTTTATAATTATAACATACCTATGGTAATTTACCTTTGTATCTTCCTTTTCCTCTCTGCAATCTTCTAGCCATTAGTGCTTCAATCTCATCAAGTTCTTGGTCATCACTATCACTTTCACCATCATTTCTCATAGTGTGTTTATTACTTGACTTACTTATTTTCAAAGAATATTTGAATGCAGACTCAATATATGGTAAGATATTGTTATCAAAGTTATTCATCTCAAATGAAATAACTCTACCAACCAAACTATCTAGAGTGGCATTGTTATTTTCTACTGCTCTCATTTCTTATATAGAAGATACTCTAATAAAATAAATAGGTAATAAGGTTCTTAGGATTTTACTTACCACTATTTCTTCTTCAAGTACACCTCTAACTCCTTAGATAAAATTGACTACCTCTTTGATTCTATAGTTGTACTAAGTGATGTTCTCCTTCTTTCATTCTTAGTTCATCAAATTTACCTCTTAGGCTTTCTGCCTTAGCTCTTAGCACATTTTCATCTCCTCCATGTACTAGCTTCAATTTGTCCCATATTTTCTCTGCAGTGGTGCATGTTTTGACATCTTCAAATTCAACATCGGAGAGTGAGGAAGCAAGTTCTATCATCGTAGAATTGTGTTCATGCTTTTGTCTCAATTTATCAAGTGTCTGATAACATTAGGCAACACATATTGAGTATTCAAGTACTGAGTAACATCATTTCCAATACCTGATAGGTGGAGTCTTATCCTTCTTTTCCATGATACAAAGTTGTCCTTTTTCAACTTAGGCACATCCCATTTGCTCATCTTGTAATATTTTTCTTGAGTTTTTAAACTCCCTTTCTAAGCACACAAGATGTGATACCAATTGTTAGAATAACTGAGAGGGGGGGTGAATCAATGGCCTCAAAAACAATCCAATGCACTTTCCGTTGGTGTTTTTTGTAACTTGGTCTATACTAAAATTTTATGCATTTTTGATGGCATAGCCTTTATCTCTTTGGTTCTTTGGATTCTTTAACACTATGTATTTAACCAATTAGATTATATCAAGTTTACATTAATGAAAATAAAATACATTAACTAATTTAATGTCTTGCATTAAATTTCTACAGCTCGGTGATCATCAACTTAACATCTTCAAACATTCAATTAGTTATTGTTCATCAGAAGGAACCCAAGGATTATCACAGATTTGTTTATGTACAAACTGAGATTCCTAAAACCCTACCAAAATAAAAAAACCAAGGAAGAATATGAGCAGGGAGAGCTTCCACCAAATGATGAAAATGAAGAGATACCAATGGCCACTAAGCCAATATTGGCAAAGTATTTAAAGAGACACCACTCACCGAGAAAAATCATTGGAGATAAGATTTACAGTGTTCTAACAAGAAGGAAAGTAAGAGAAAACACATGTCTACTATCTGAACTTAAACCAAGGAAAGTAAAAGATGCCTTAGAAAGTTAGGATTGGAAAAATCAAATGAAGGAAGAGATAGATAAAATTCAAATGAATAACACATGTACAATGGTACTGAGACCAAAAGATAAGAATGTAATCAGTACAAAGTGGATTTTCAAAAATAAGCTGAATGAGGATGGTAATGTAATCAAAAATAAAGAAAGATTAGTTTGCAAGGGGTATGTACAAGAAGAAGGAATTAATTATGGTGAAACTTTTGCACCTGTTTCTATATTAGGAGTAAGGATTCTACTAGCATATGTGGCTTACAATGGATTCAAATTTTATCAAATGGATGTTAAGTTTGCATTTCTTAATGGTATTCTTGATGAGGAAGTATACATTGAACAAGTTGAAGGATTTGCTGAGAACACTAACTGAGACATGGTATGCAAATTGCACAAAGCATTATATGGCTTGAAACAAGCACCCTAAGCACGGTATGAGAGATTGCATTCATATCTAATAAAAATAGGATTTCAAAGAACAAGTGACAACAACAATGTGTATCTGAAATGTGATAGTAATAAAAATGTTTTAATTGTTGAGATATTTGTTGATGACATTATCTTTGGAGGCAATGAAACATTGTGCAGATATTTTTTTGAGGAGATGAGAAATAAGTTTGAAATGTCTTTGATTGAAGAGATTAAGTTCTTTCTTGGACTTCAAATTCAATAGGTAAAGGATGGGATATATATTACACAAGAAAAATATATTAAGGAGATCCTAAAGACCTTTGGTATGGATCAATCAAAACTGGTTGGAACATCGATGGTCACTGGCTACAAACTATCCAAATAGGATGAGTCATAGGAATTTAATGAGACACTCTACTGATCCATGATTGGTAAGTTTCAATATGTAGTGCACAGCAAACTTAATATTTCTCATGTTGTAGGAATTTTTGCAAGGTTTTCTTCTGATCTAAAGGAAACATATATGTCAGCAGTTAAGAGAATTTCTAGATATCTAAAAGGCAATGAAGATTTTGGCCTACTATACAATAAAGGAGGATAATTTGATTTGAAAGTTTATACTGATGTTTATTGGGATAGAAACATTGATGACAGAAAGAGTATGAGTGGAGGAGCATTCTTTTTGGGAGAAATACTAGTTACATGGCTAAGAAAGAAACAAAGTTATATATCACCATCTACTACTGAGGCTGAATATGTTGTTGCAACTATGAATTGTACAAATATTGCATGGATCAAATAGCTACTATAAGGTATGCAAGAAGAGATCACCAAAATAGTCACTATCTATTGTGATAATACAAGTGCAATAAACATACCAAAGAATCTGGTAATGCACTCAAAGACCAAGCACATATCTTTCAAGTATCACTACTTGAGAGAGAAAGTACAAGACAAGCTTGTAATGATGGAGTATGTGAATTCAAAAGAACAAATTGCTGACATATTCACCAAGCCACTACCCAAGGTTGATTTTGATTATCTCAGAGGTAAATTATGGGTCCCACCCCTATCCAACATTCACTAAATGCAAGAGGCATGTTGCATAAATTCTAGAACATATTAGAATGTCTAAATTTTGAGTCGATGTTGAGTGATCACACTTTAGGTGATGCCTAAAGTTGTTAAAGGAGTTATGTATGCAAAGATAAATCAATACATGCAAGGTATGATTCACTAACTAAACAAGATTTCAAGAGTCTGGATCTTTGGCATTATTTTCAAAGAGGGAGAAGTATTTAATTGATGACTCCTTAAGGGAGAAATAAGCACATAGTAGAAGTACAAAGATGAAGAAAGTGATGAATACAAGTAAGGGAGTCTACATGAAAGAGAGAGAATGTAACAGAAGGAAAAGAGGAAGAACAAGCTAAGAGGGAGAAGAGATAGTACAGAGAGATCAAAGTACATCATCACCAATTGATAGTGTTTCCATCAATGCCAAAGAGGGAGATTGTTAACCAATTGATGGTAATGGTGATGAAGACCGAGTTTCAGAAAAAATAAGCAAGTAGAATGATTAGATCAATTGCTAGTTTTTCATTGATGTCAATCAATTTATTTCTAGTTCATATTAAGATGTCATGTCAAATGGAGAGGAACTTAATTGGGCAGATAATAAAGATCAAACAATGATAAGGAACTATTGATATAATTTCTTCTTACTTAACATTTGATGTTGTTAATTCGATAAAGTTGAAAGGTCAAGTCGGTAAAGGGAATAGCCTAGTTACTGAGAAGTAAAGTGTTTGTCGGTCAAGAAGAGCAAAGACAGTCACTGAGCGAATTTGAAAACTAAGAAAAGTCAGTTACCGAGCAAGGTTGGTAACTGAGAAAATTCAGATAACAAGTGAAGATATTCACCAAAGTCACCGAGAAAGGAACCGAGCATGAAAAAAGATTAAATACAAGGAGTGGAGTGAATTTAATGCAAAGGAACATAGTTCAAGAAGTTTTAAAGCATGAAGATAGAGTCTATTGCAAGATCTACGGTTATGAAAATTCAAAATCAAAATTTGTGATGTAGATTAAGTGGAAAAGGAAATTTGTGAGTTCCAAGAAAAAGTGCAAGTTATATGGCATGGTTAACCGCTTAACCGAGTTGAAAATACATTGAATCGGTTGAATTTAGGAGATCCAATGGCTGAGTGAAATTGAGGGAAACCCTGACCAATAGGATTAAGAGGCAAAATAAAGGCCTATATATTGATGAGTTTGTATGTTTATACAGAGTTGTTGGCGAAGTGATAAGAAAAAGAGCTACCGAGTAGAGTAGTGAAAGAGTTGGATAACCAGTCAAGAGGAGAGACTGATGAGTTGATGAGTTGTGAGTGCCAATAAGTTTTAGAGAGAAAATAAAGGATCTAATCAAGCAAATTATAGTTACAAAATCACAGGACACATTAGTACATTGTTTCTTACTAGCATTTTTAATAGAAAATATCATAACCGAGTATACCTAACAAGCCTTTTTCTAAACCCTTGAGAAAGGTAACATTCTAGGATGAATGGTTAAGCCCTCTAACCAGGCCATGCCTAATAAGGTGAAGATATTAAAATATCTAAGTTAAATCCCCTAATAGGGTCACATCTAACAAATGTGCATTGTAATCTTTAACAGGATTGGCTCTTAACCGAGCATACTTCAAAAGAGTATTACATTTTGTGGGTGAAAATTCCCACGGAGGTTTTTCCCAAATTGGGTTTCCTTGTTAGAACTTGTGTTACATGTGATGCTTGATAAATATAAATTTTATTTGTTTAAGTTATATACTTTTATCAATTTTGTGAAGATTTTTCAAGTTTCAGTTGTTGTTGTTGGATTCACCGAGCTGAATCAGAGGTTTAGATTTAAAGTACTAAGGCTCAATATTTTATTATTCACCTGCCCCCCCTTAGTAAACCATTTTTAGTAGGATAAACCAACAAGGTAATACCCATAAAGTTATGGGTTCAACTACTTCCATTATGCATGTATTTGTATCTACCATAAAGAATATGGTTTTATCATATCTCTCCACTATGGAAATAGGGATTCTCTCCCTTGGATGCATAGACTTATGAAATACCTTTAAGTAACATAATATGGTTGTTGTTCTCATCTCACTTCTCATCCCATACATCAACTCCCTAATTTGTACTGCTATAGGTTTGTCACCAGACCAATTTAGGGGACCAACTCTAGCAAATTCATTCATAAAGTAGAAAAATATGAAGAATATTAGAGTTCCAAACTTAAATGAGTTCTTCTTGTCCTTCTTGACCTTTGTGAGGTTCTCAATTAACTGGCATCTTATCACCTCACATAGGTCATACTTCTTATTATCTTAAATCATTTGAGAGGGAATATATATTATTGTCCTAGACACCGAGTTGACTCTACTAGAATGTTAAACCTTGTATCCAATAACCACATATGAAAATTTAACATCATCTTTAATTCTATCATTAATTGGCATACCTCATTTATCTGATATCACTCCAGTAACATCATATATGGTGTCATTCTTTATAATCTTCAATGCATAGATTCCTCTCGACACCCAAAATCCACTAACTGCCTGAATCACCTCCTTTGTGATATTCATTGGTTTTTTTAGCCAGATAAATTCATTGTGAATACTGCTAAGTATGTACCATATCCATTCCTCCTCTTCAATGAATGAAAAATTATGAACTGGGAACATTTATTCTTCTATAGGGCTTGGAATTCAGGTTTCATTTAACGATCTTGTCCTAAGAGTTTTGTGTTATATAATTATGTCAACATATCTATGCCAATATCCTCCAAAATTTCATGGATGTATGCCCTAATATCCCTGACATGCAAAACTCCATATGGAACATCAAAAATAGTACCTTTTGGATCCACCTTGACTAACTTGTATGGATGTTTCATGAACTTGGTTCATGGTCTCTTAGTAACATCAAATATAACTGGGGTGTCCATCTTGATAGTTTCAATTTGCGCAGATTCGCACAAAAAAATAGATTTTACCAAACCTAGGGTTTGTACACAAATCTCTTGAGAAATCACTTCCTCACCTTGATCTCAATCAATTTTTCCTCCAAACCACCTCTCCACTTTTTCTCTTGATTGCAATGTGACAAATAAAACTCACAAATTGCCTTTTGTTTACCTTTTACCTAATTTATAGGTATATTAAATGCTTCATGCCCTAATAGCTTCAAACACATTGTTCAATGTCTGAGTTCATAGAAATCTAATGTGCACCTTCTAATCTTGTCAAATTCATCTAGTAATGATTCCAAAACATCTATTCCAACATGATTCAACTTCTCTATGCTTGAAAAATTCAAGCACCATCACCTTCAGAGAGTTTCATATGATTTACCTTATAAGCTCCCCCTAGGCCAAAGCCCTTATCTTAATTCCCTGAGGAATTTCTAGCACAAGATCTAGGTGTGGACCCTTCATATGATTCATCCTGACGTTTCTTCACCCATGTCTACTTCATTTTCCTCCAAACCTCTTCAAGAATCACCTTTTCCTTGCCTTTGTCATTTCTTGGCTTATTCCTGTTCATGTTGACCAAACCTCTATTGTTCACATTATTGCTCCTACAATTCTTTACAATATGACCATATTTGTTGCATTTGTAACAAAAAAACATTCCTTTGTCTTTTTTTGTTCATTTGGCTTCTCTTGGCTATGCATTTCTTGGAAATGTGTCCAAATCCATTTCATGCATAACATTTAATGTTTCCTTTGTGTGAATAATTTTTATTCACAATACTTCTGCACTCACTTGCCTTATGACTATGTTTATTGCACTTAAAGAATTGACCAAAAAAGTATGCATGATCCTTATTCATCTTATTCCTACAATGGATTGCTTTATGACCAAATTTATGACAAATAAATAAATTACCATCGATCCTTTGAGCATTAGGTTATATTTTTTATGCCTTCTTGTTCATCTTCTTCTTAGATCTAGGCTTGTCAAATCTAGTTATGTTTTGAGAAGATCTAGAACTTTCTCCTTATTCATTTCCAAGGCCATGCTTGTTATCTAGGCTCCTTTTAATTTCAAGTAGATAATCAAGCTTGGTTGAAATGATCATGAAATTATCCTTGTAGTCATTGGCTATCACAAGTTCATATCTGACTTTTTATTAAAGATCCTTGGCTCCTTGTAGATCAAGAACAAGTCTATTGCATTCATCAGATATTTCCTTCAAGGAATGATCTAGGTTTTCTTCATTCTTCTTCCTAGCCTCAATCTCCTTATTCATATTCATCACTATAGACTCCATTTCATGCTTCAATTTGGCATCCTCTTGCTTAAGTTTTTTACATTCTTTGGTCTTTTCTTTCAGATCTTGACTCAAATGTTCATCATCTAAGAAATCATTATCCTTTTGTTGTAACTGGTCTAAAAGTTCTCTTCTCTTTAATTTGGCTTGCTTCATTTTTTCTTTAAGCTTCATCATGAAATCTTCAACTTCTCTTAGGCCATCCTATAGAATCCTTACCTCACTTTTAGATTGATCAAGATCCTCTAATGCAACCAAGATTTGTTCTTGTTGTCCTAAATCCATTGTTCCTTCCTAGATCTCCTTCAAGCTATTAAAATTTAACCAAGGGATGAAATTCTTTGATACAAATTGTTGGAATGAAATAAAAATGTCAGGGGGGTGAATAAGCGTACTATAAAAATTTTGCCTTGTTAAACTTACTCTATAACAACTCAATGAATAAAACAAAAAATAAAGTGCAAGAACATAAAGAAAATAAACACCACACCATAACACATGGATTTTTATCATGGAAACCATGTTAGGGGAAAACCCATGGTGGGGATGACACCCACAAGCCAATACTCTAAAGAAAATATTGGCTTACAATAAGGGGAATGCACTATTAGTAATAACTGAGAGGGGGGTGAATCAGTGGCCTTAAAAATTAATCCTTAAATCAACCCTTCAAAACTTATAACCATAATTTATTTCTCAAGTTATCTTTTGTCCTACAAGATGAATGCCTTGAATAACTTATATCAATTTAATACTTTCAGATTGCTCTATTAAACCTTCTTCTTTATTTTTACCGATAAGCATTCATCTATTTATCAAAATACAACAAATATGCAGAGTATACCGATATATCCAGATTGAATTATGTAAGCTACAAAATAGTAAAGAAATGAATCATACACATATAACACATGAATTTTAATGTGGAAACCTTGTTAAGGGAAAAAACCACTGGGACCGGTACCCTAAATTTTCACTCTTCTAAAGTGAGCCCTGTTAAGAGCCAACCCTGTTAAAGGTTATAAACACACTGTTAGGTGTGACCTTGTTAGAGGATTTTATACATAGAGGTTGTCACTTATTATCGGGCATCTAATGGTTCCATCCTTGAATCATCCTCTTTCTTAGAATGTCAATAGGCATCGGGCATATCCAATGCTACTTTCATGAATCAACTTTTTTGGCACTCCATGAGATGTACCTCAATATATAGAATATTGTTAAGTCCTTCTCGGTTAAGAGACTTGATGCTTCAATGGTTAAACTGAAACATTATGACCTGTTCATATTGCAACATAAAATTGCATATTTTCATATCTATTTAAGTACATTACCTCTCTGACCAATGTATCAATACAATCCTTGTGCTCCACACTTTCTGCTCTGTGATTCTGTGCTCACTATTTGTCGATTGTCTGCAGAATTCCTTAGCTCTCTTTCAGCTTGTTTGATCAGCATTGCCTGAAGTTGTTCTTCATCAGTTTCTCTTCAACATCCTCTTTCTATTCACTCCCCTTAATCCCCTCTTTAAGATGAATTAAGCTTGTCTCTTATATAGACATAATATTCATTATTTCTTGGTTCTTGATTCTTGGCATGATAAACAATCCAGCCAATTTGATTTAAAGAATAACTCCTGATTTGGCTCACAGATATCTTATTGCCAACTATACAAATCAGCTTTAAATCAATTAATTATCTCTGTCTTTATCTAGATGAATAAAACACTGAGAAGTATCCATTAGCTCTATCTTTAGCTTCTTGCCAGCTAGGCATTTTTTCATTTTCTAAATTCTCTGTTCTGTCGGTCAATACTTCAGTTAGTCATCGATGATAACTGAATTTTTCATCGGTATGACTTCAGTTTTCATCAGGATCTCTATCCTTGTCTTTTCTATTGGGCAACACTAAAATTTTGTCCATCGGGTTACTCTATATTTTTCTCATTGGGAAACACTATAACTCTGCTCATCAGTAATTCTGTGTATTTCTTCATCAGGAAACACTGTGACTTTGTTCTTTTACTTTGACCGTCGGGTGCACTCCGTTGGTGTATTCAGTCACTTAGTGAATACTAGACTTGTATGTATTACTGATTAGCATATCCTTGAGTCATGAGTTCTTTGAATTCTTTGGCAGTATCTCCATGACCATACAGATTATATTAAGTTGACATCAATGACAATACAATACATTAACTGATTTAATGCCTTGCATGATCATCAACTTAATATCTTCAAACATTTAATCAGTTACATGTCATCAATCTCTCCCTTTGGCATTGATGGAAACATACTATTTTATCATACTATACTATTTCTAATACAATATGAAATATATAGTTTCATCAAGCTTTCCTAATGTAACTATTACAAATGTCTAGTTTTCGATAAGCTCAAGTAACTTTGATTTGATTCTTGCAGGATTTTTATCTATCTTCAATCCCTTCACTGGATGGATGTAGAATCTTTCTTTCTTTGATTTGATGTGTTCTCCTTCTGTATCAAACTCTCTCCCTTCGACTGTTCTCCTTTCTTTTGATGTTTTCTATTTCACTTTTCAGCAACTCTCCCTCTGTATAACATTTACATACAATCTCTCTCCCTAAGGATATAATCTCTCCCTATTGGAGTAATGTGATAATGGATAATCTCTCTCCCTTTCTAGAGGGATGCAATAATATGGATAATCTATCTCCCTTTGACAGCAATGCCAAACAAATATCTTACAAACATCTGACAGTAATGTCAAGAAAACCTTTCTTTCCATCCATAATATATTCCTTGAATTTTCCCTTATCCATCAGCAATATAGAAATATGCTCTAGTGCTTAGTAATGATATATACATGTTTTTATATAGATGTATCTTTGAATTTCATCTATTTTCTTGCATCAATCATGAATGATATTATGATAATATGTAGGCTGATGTAGCCTTCTAGTCAGCTTACTGACCAGTAGACAAGGCTCTGACCCCTATTCTCTTTCTCAAGTACTCAAATGCATCCTTAGGAAGTGGCTTGGTGAAGATATCAGCCAATTGTTCCTTTGATTGCACATACTCAAGTATCACCTCCCTTTCCTGAATTTGTTCTCTCAAATAATGATACTTGATGGCAATGTGCTTTTTTTAGCATGCATGACTGGATTTTTGGAAATGTTAATTGTACTTGTATTATCATAATAGATAATTACTAGTTCTAAAATTTGCATATGCATACCTTCCAATAACTATTTGATCCATGCAATATTTGAGCAGTTTTCAGCAGCAGCAACATACTCTACTTCTGTAGTAGATTGTGAGATGCATCCTTATTTCTTGCTGATCCATGTGACAAGTCTGTCACCCATGAAGAATTCTCCTCCAGTTGTGCTCTTCCAGTCATCAATATTTCCAGCCCAATCAGCATCGGTAAAGACCTGAAGTTCAAATTTACCTACTCTTCATACCATAAGCTATATTCCTCAGTATTCATCAAATACCTTAGGATTCTTTTCACAGCAGTCATATGTCACTCTCTAGGATTAGCAGAAAATCTAGCAACTATTCCTACTGCATGTACAATATCTAGTCTAGTATGTACAACATACATGAGTTTTCCAATCATTGATTTGTACAAAGTTTGATTTACGTATGGTGACTTGTCTTCCTTTGTTAGTTTGCATCCATTTGCCATCGGTGTTCCAACTGGTTTGGATTCTTCCATCTTGAATATTTTTAGTACTTCTTGGATGTACTTGGATTGTGTAATGAAAATACATTTTCCTTGTTTCATAATTTGTAGACAAAGAAAGAACTTGATCTCTCCAAACATAGACATCTCAAATTCTTTTCTCATCTCATTTGCAAATGATTTACATAGAATATCATTGCCTCCAAATATGATGTCATCAACAAATATCTCAGCAATCAAAGTGTTAGCATTAGTATCTTTCTTTAAGTAAAGATTATTAGTTTCACTAGTTCTTACAAATTCAATACTTATAAGCTAGGAATGAAGTCTTTCATACCAGGCTTGGGGTGCTTGTTTCAATCTATACAGGGCTTTGTGAAGTCTACATACCATGTCCCTCTTGTCTAGATCAACAAACCCTTCTGGTTGTTCAATGTATACCTCTTCTTCAAGTATTCCATTCAGGAATGCAAACTTGACATCCATTTGATATACCTTGAATCCTTTATATGCAGCATAAGCAAGTAATATTCTTACTCCTTCTAGCCTAGTAATGGGTGCAAAGGTCTCTCCATAGTCAATTCCTTCTTCTTGTGCATACCCCTTGCATACTAGTCTTTCTTTATTCCTTGTGACTTCTCCATTATCATTCAGTTTATTCCTAAATATCCATTTTGTAATGATGACATTCTTGTCATTTGGCCTTGGTACAAATGTCCATGTCTTTTTTTTCTCTATCTATTCAATCTCCTCATTCATAGCACTAATCCATTCATCATTATCTAGTGCAGTATTGACAAATTTGGGCTCATAATCGCAAATAAGACATCTTGTATTTAGAGAATTACTTCTAGTTCTCATACCAGCCCTTTTATCTCCTATAATCTGGTCCTGTGGATGGTTCTTTCTGACATATCTTGCAAGTGCATGTATAGCTCTTTTTCTATCAGCTTGATCATCATTTTTTTTCTTCATTATATTCTTCATCAATTTGTGCATCATTTTGAGCAATAATTTGATCGTTGGTATTTGTAGCCTGATGCTCGGGTGCAATGATATGTTTCTTGGGATCTCTACATTGTTGGTAGGGTAGTGTGTCAGGTTCCTCATTATAAGTGAACTTATTGTAGTCCTCTGGTTCTTTAGTGCTTTTATGTTCATTCTTCTCTACAAATTTATCTATCTTTACATTTGCACTTTCAATAATTTTGTTAGAGGCTTTGTATAGACATTTATAATCCTTTCTCTTGGTAGAATACCCTAGAAAAATTCCTTCATCACTCTTGGAGTCAGGTTTTCCATTTCTATCATCTTTTAAGATATAACATTGAATGCCAAAAATTTTGAAATAACTTACATTGGGTGTGTATCCATACCATAGCTCATAAGGTGTCTTTTTGGTGTCTTTGTTCAATTGTACTCTGTTCAATGTGTAAACATTAGTACTGACAGCTTCCCTCCAGAATATTTGGTTGATGCCTTTCTCTATCATCAGTGTCCTTGCACAATCAACTATGGATCTGTTCCTTCTTTTAGCAATTCCATTATGTTGTGGTGTCCTTGGTACAGAGACCTGTCTTTTGATTTCATGCTCATTACAAAATTTATTGAATTCATCTGAGATAAATTACCCTCCTCTATCTGACCTTAAGCATTTTAGATCATTACCACTTTGTTTCTCAACCATTGCTTTGTACCATTTAAACATCTTAAATGCTTCTGATTTATCTTTTAGAAACATGACTGTCATCATTCTAGAGTAATCATCAAAAAAGAGAATAAAATATCTATCTCCATAATAAATCTTTATCCTCATAGGTCCATATAAATTAGTATGAAATAATTCTAGAATTGCATCAGATGTATGGGTTTTTCTTTTAAAACTAGACATTGTCATTTTACCTTTTTGACAATTCTTACACATGATATTGTCGGGCTTGGTCATTGTTGGTAAGCCTCTAACATTTCTCATTTTTCTAATCTTTATCATGTTGTCAAAGTTCACATGACACAATCTTTTGTGCCATGACCATATGTCTTCATTTTTAGTAATCAAGCAAGGGGAGTCAGTATCATTCAGATAGAATAAGTTTCCTTTTGTTTTCTCACCGGTACCAATCAGATTTCCAGATTTATTGAAGATCTTTTCCTTCTTATTTTCAAATGCTACTTTTTGACATGAATTATTCAACTGAGAAACACTCAATAGATTATAATTCAATCCATTTACCAATAAGTATTCTCACATATCTGGTTATTCAACATTATTGTTCCTCTATCTTCAACTAGACAAGGTGTGTCATTACCCATTCTTACTGAACCATCTTTATAGTATTCAAAAGTCTCAAAAATTTTCTTATCATTGGTCATATGGTGAGTGCAGCCACTATCTATGATCCAAACATCATTTTTTCTAATTTTATATATGAGAGATATTTCTACATACCTTTCTTCATCATCATTTGAATCATCCTTTACAGCCACAAATACCATCTCGATGTCTTCATCAGATTTGGTGTCAGTATCATCATCCTTGCATTTTACTAGGTAACTGACCTTCTTTCCTTTGTCCTTATAGTCTCAGGTATCTCTTCTTTCTGATTGTCGGTAGCTTCTGTAATCACCTTTGTCAAACTTCTTTTCAAATGATTTGTCATTACTTCTGTCATCTTTTCTTTTGTTCGTACATCTTGAAACAAAGTGTCCAATCTCTTTTCAATTAAAACAAACAAGTGGTAATTTACCTTTGTATTTACCTTTACCTCTCTGCATTCTTCTGGCCATAAGTGCTTCAATTTCATCAAGATCATCTTCTTCACTTTCACTATCACTATCTTTTCTCATAGTGTTTTTATGACTTGATTTACTTATTTGCATAGAAGTTTTGAATGTAGACTCTATGTTTGGTAAGACACTATTATCAAAGTTATTCATCTCAAATGAAATCAGTCTTCCAATTAAACTATCTAGAGTAACATTGCTATTTTCTACTGCTCTCATTTCTCGAATGGCAGATACTTTAATAGCATAAGTAGGCAGTAAGGTTCTTAGAATTTTACTTACCACTGTATCTTCTTCTAGTACACCTCCAACTCCTCGGATAGCATTGACTACCTCTTTGATTCTTGTGTTGTACTGAGTGATTTTTTCACCTTCTTTCATTTTGAGATCATCAAACTTTCCTCTAAGGCTTTCTGCCTTGGCTCTCAAAAAAATTTTGTCACCGCCATGTACAAGCTTCAATTTGTCCCACATCTGCTTACAATTTTGCATTCTTTGACATCTTCAAATTCAACATCAGAGAGTGAGGAAGCAAGCTCTATCATCATGCCATTGTGTTCATGCTTCTCGCTCATTTGTTCGACTATTGGTTCTCCTGTGGGCAACACATATTCAATTTCTAGGAATTGAATAACATCATTACCAATACCTGATAAGTGGAGTCTTATCCTACTCTGCCATGAATAAAAATTATCTTTGCTCAACTTGGGCACATCTCATCTATTCATCTTGTGATCTTTGGCTTAGGTCTTGAAACCTTCCTCCTAAGCACACAAGCTCTGATACCAATTATTAGTAATAACTGAGAGGGGGGGTGAATCAGTTGCCTTAAAAATTAATCCTTAAATCAACCCTTCAAAACTTATAACCACAAATTATTTCTCAAGTTATCTTCTGTCCTACAAGATGAATGCCTTGAATAAATTATATCAATTTACTACTTGTCAAATTGCTCTGTTAAACCTTCTGCTTTATGTTTACCGATAAGCAGTCATCTATTTACCGAAATACAGTAAATATGAAGAGTATACCAATATATCTAGAATGAATTATGTAAGATACAAAATAGTAAAGAAATGAATCATACACACATAAAACATAGATTTTAATGTGGAAACCCTATTAAGGGAAAAAACCACTGGGACTGGTACCCAAAATTTTTACTCTTCTAAAGTGAGCCTTGTTAAGAGCCAACCCTGTTAAAGGTTACAAACACATTGTTAGGTGTGACCTTGTTAGAGGATTTTATACATAGAGGTTGTCACTTAGTATCGGGCATCTAATGCTACCATCCTTGAATCAGCCTCTTTCTTAGACTATCAATAGGCATCGGGCATATCTAATGCTACTTTCATGAATCAACCTTTTTGGCACTCCTTGAGATGTACCTCAATATATAGAAGATTTTTAAGTCCTACTCGATTAAGAGACTTGATGCTTCAATGGTTAAAATGAAACACAATGACCTGTTCATATTGCAACTTAAAATTGTAGATTTTTAGATCTATTTAAGTACATTACCTCTCTGACCAATGTATCAATACAATCCTTGTGCTCCACACTTTCTGCTCTATGATGTTGTGCTCACTATTCATTAGTTGTCTACAGAATTCCTTAGATCTCCTTCATCTTCTTTGATCAACACTACCTGAAGTTGTTCTTCATCAGTTTCTCTTTAGCATCCTCTTTCTATTCACTCCCATTAATCCCCTCTTTAAGATGAATTAAGCTCATCTCTTATATAGACATAATATTCATTGTTTCTTGGTTCTTGATTCTTTGTGTGATAAACAATCCAGCCAATTTGATTTAAAGCATAACTCTTGATTTGTATCACAGATATCTTCTTGCCAACTGTACAAATTAGCTTTAAATCAATTACTTATCTTCGACTTTATCTAGATGAATAAAACAATGATAAGTATCTATTAACTCTATCTTTAGCTTCTTACTAGCTAGGCATTTTGTCATTTTCTAAATTCTCTATTCTGTCGGTCAATACTTCAATTAGTCATCGGTGATAAATGACTATTCCATCGGTATGACTTTAGTTGTCATCGGGATCTCTGTCCTTGTCTTTTCCATCGGGCAACACTAAAATTCTGTCCATCGGGTTACTCTGTGTTTTTCTCATTGGGCAAGACTGTAACTCTACTCATCAGTAATTCTGTGTATTTCTTTTTTGGGAAACACTGTGACTTTGTTCTTTTACTTTGACCATTGGGTGCACTCCACCGATGTATTCAGTCACTTAGTGAATACTAGACTTGTATGCATTACTGATTAGCATATCCTTGATTCATGAGTTCTTTGAAGTCTTTGGCAGTATCTCCATGAACATACAGATTATATTAAGTTGACATCAATGAAAATACAATACATTAACTGATTTAATGCCTTGCATGATCATCAACTTAACATCTTCAAACATTTAGTCAATTACATGTCATCATGCACTTGCATTCAAGCTGATTGCCTATATCTCACTGCTCAATTACAACTAGGGCTACAACTCTATACAAGAAGGCCTTACTAGATCACTAAAATTATCTCAAGATATTTTGAACTACTAAAGTAGCATCAACTATGCTTTATTACAATTCCATGTAAGCACATGAGTCTGATTTAATACACTTTTTACTTTTGACTGCCCCACTCTATGTTCTTCATTAATCAGAATATCATATTACACTTTCCTACATTAAAAATACATGTAACTAACCTACAAACTTCACACATGCATCAAATATTCTCCAACTCTCATCCATAAAACATTAAAAAATGTTAATTATATAGGTACGCAACCTTATATATGATCTCCCATGTTGGCTACAAAAAATATCCTAGAGAACAGTAACATGTTTTCACCAAGGTGGTCAAATCCTCAATTTAAATTGATTTCCCTCCAAAAAATTCATATTCATGTAGCTAACTATGTCAACTTTATCATTAAAACATAAAAGTTATCACCAAAAACAAATTACCATGTTCACGTAGAGATCTTTCACCATGTTGGTTTGTCAAAATGTCAAACATGAAATATCACTGCTCACATCCAAGTAACTCTTACCCAACATGTCATCATACCTTCAAATTCAGAATTTAGTATTTGTATACATCCATAATTCTTCCCTTAGATGCGTGCCAAAATAATTTAACCTAGGAAGGAACACCAAACCTTTTACTGTAAACTGCTTGTACACTATGTTCTTCATTTTTTGTACTTAGCCAAATCTCTGTCTAACTTCTATTTTGATCACTTACTACTATGGAAATGTGGAATTCATGTTTAGTTTTCATCAATGAAAACATCGATGTAGTTTCTCTTTCCAATATTAATACCATTTAATGTTCACATCATGATAAGTGCAGCATTATTTTTTTGCATTAACTTTTTAGCATTCAAAATATTTCTCTTATGTAAAGGAGGGACTTTTTCCAACTCCTGGTTACATCACACTTTAAAACATTATTAAAATGCTATAAAAAGTTGATAAGGTTCCCAAGTCTAATTGCCTTGAGATGTACTTGAACAACATATGTTCAATTTTTCCCTTCATTAACAAATGAAGAGCATATGCAAACACCAAGTTTTGCATGGAGCAAGAAGGAGGAACAGGTGGAACAAGCGTTTTGAATTCAGGTTTGGGTGAGAACCCTACAAATGGAAAAAAATTCTACAACAACTGTAGCGATTGAGCATCAGCATGAGGGATATTTGTTAGGTGAGAGCTCCACAAATTTTTTGGAAGATGACAAAGATTCTGATAATTATCCTTCCTAAGGTGGTGGGCCAGAGAATATCTCGAAGTCCTCTGCTAGTAAGAAAAATCCTTTAAAACTTGCTAGGAAGTTTACTTCAAGGCCCTCAGGTAAAGTTAGCTGGTCTTCACTTTTTTTTGTTAAGCCTATGGGAAAATCTTCTTTCTTGGATGTTAACAACATTTCGAAGCCTGAGAAGGGTGTCTTTGGTATTTTACTACAAGACCCTTTAGTGGACCACACAGTCTCAACTATGGCGCTAACCCTGGTGGGAAAATTTATTAGGTCGAGACCTAACATCAATGTGGTTAGAGTCTTTGTTGATAACAAATGGTGCCTTAAGGGTCAAGTATACATTGTTTCTATGCCAAAAAAAATTCTCATTTGAAATCTCTAATGAGGAAGATCTCTCTAGCATCCTTTGTGGAGATCCCTGGATGTTTGGCAAGTCATCTTTGGCTCTGCAAAAATGGTCAACTAATTTGAATTTAAATGATGATTTCTTTGTCTCTGCCCCAATTTGGATGAAGCTCCTAGGCCTTCCATTAGAGTAATGGCATGAAGATGTTTTTTGTTGGATTGGCGGGGGCTTTTGGAGAACTCTTGTCCATTGACCCAATGACTGCGGTGAGATCAAGGCTATTCTATGCCAAAATCTGTGTGAATATCCATCAAGATGCAGACCTTCCTAGGGTTATTACCATCATTTCTAAGCTAGAAAAATCTATTCAGTCATTTGAGTATGAATCTTTTACTTTTGTCTGCTTTGTCTGCGAAAAATCTGGGCACTCGGTAAAGCAATGCCCACACACACCTCAAAAGGAAAAAAAAAAAAAGGTTAATCAAGAAAAGAAGAAAGAAACAAGGAAAGAATGGGGGGAAATAAATCATCCTAAAAATAGGGATCCCAAGACTATGAATACCAAAGTAGAAGAAGGAAATGCCAAAGAGGCATATGTCCACCGTCCTGAGATGGACAACCCTAAGGAAAACAAAGACCAAATGTCAACCAATTTTCAAAAGGATAAGTAAGAAAGAAACTAGCCTATAATGAAGGAAATCAATGAGATCAATGAGGAAGAGAATGGGGGAAACTTATCAATCACCAGAAAGGTGGAAAGTATGGGGTCCCAGAAAGGGAAGCTATTCTTCCAACTCTTATCTCAAGGGTGGAAGATTCCTTTAAGGATCAGCTTAGATTTGAGGTTCACTTGAATAGTGTCTCAAGGGTGTAATACTCCTATAAGGATCCTTTAAGATCCAAAAATATTTTGAATACAGTTGATTCCCAACGATTCAAAATCTTTGAAGGAAATTTTTATAGTGAAACAATTGTAGACAATGGAAATAATGACCCTCTATCCCCAATTATTTTGGAAAATTGGATGGAAGAGAGGTTGGAAAACCCAATTACTATTGAAGAGATATGGATAGAGGTAGGTGGTAAAAAACTACAGAATTTCTACCAAGAAAGTGAATGTAGCTAATCAGGGACATTCGAGGCTTGGATCTACTAAGAAAAATGAAAGTCAAAACCATGGAGGAGTGCAGACAAGATGCCAATAGAAGGCTGATGTTGGAACTCTTAAAGGGGAATCTAGAGGCAAAAAATTAGCGAAAAATGTCAAAGAATAGGAAGCAAAGAAGAACATAGAAGATGATTATTAGTTGACTATCCCAGAGGTATACTCCCCATACTATAAATGAAGATTATATCATAAAACATTAGAGGACTGAATAACCCTCATAAATAGGATGTGTTAAGGAACCTAGTTAGAGATTTTAATCTAGACATTTTATTGATTCAAAAAATGAAAAAAATGCTCAGAGAGAAAGTTGAAAAGATTTAGCCTATCAAGAATGCGGGAAGCATAGGATGTGATTTTGAAGGAGCCTCAGGTGGTGTGGTGATCTTATGGAATAAAAATTCTATTAATTGTTCTCTCATTGTGGCTAAGAATAACATTATAATGGTCAATGTTACGCATATTAGAGACATTTTTTCTTAGATCATGATTAATATTTATGCTCCTAATACTAGATTGGGTAGACAAAAGTTTTGGTACAGATTGAAGAAATTGAGAAAGAATTATTAGGATAAGAGCTAGATGGTGATGGGAGATTTCAACACTCTGCTAAAAGATGCTGAGAAACTGGGAGGTAATCTCTCTTAGTCAAAAAGTAGATCAGATATAATGGCCTATATTAACAATGATGCTCTCATTGATGTAGATCTTGAGGGTAGCTTTTATACCTAGTCTAATAGAAAAAATGGTGTTGAGCTTATTCAGGTGAAATTAGATAAAAATCTCATCTCCTTGGACTGGATCTCAAGGTACTCTTGCTCTCTATCTTCTATGTTAAGAATAGGCTCTAACCACTTCCCATCAATTTCTTTGCTAGTCCCTTGAATGGTAAGCGAAACTTACCTTTTCATTTTGAAAGAATGTGGATGGCTCACCCTAGATTACTTGAGAATATTATTGATTTGTGGAAGCTTACTCTAGAAGGGGGAGCTATGCACAGAGTTGCTAAGAAATTGAACTACATCAAAAGAAAAGTTAAGGTCTAGAATCAAGAGGTTTTTTGAGACATCTTCTTATCCAAAAGTAGTATTCATAGTGACATTAAGCAAGTTCAAGACCAAATCCAAAGGGAAGGTCTCATTGAGGAGATCAAAACTATTGAAAATAATCTATTGGTGGACTATCTTAACTCATATATAAGGAGGAACCTTTTTGGAGACAAAGGTATAGAATTCTCTGGCTTAAATTCAGGGACAGAAATACTAGGTTTTTCCATATGACTACTGTTATACACTGAATTTGTGCCTCTGATCTCAAGCTCTCTTGGTCTTGATAATCCAGTATAACAAGGGAATCATCTCCAGGTTGTGGGACCTATGCTAACAGAGATGAGACCTCCAGATTCTAGGCTGGTTCCTATTGGATAATCACCTTAATTTGCTTCTTAAACAAGAAAGTAAACTTTTGAGGGAAAGGGATAGAAGGATTGCTTTGAAAGGGAAATGACTGAAAGCAAACTACCTACTAGGTGATGCACCAAAAATGGCATGAAAACATAACACACACAGTATAAACCCCTGGGTCAACTAACTCTGAATTGTAAGTAAAACACAAGTCTCTTGTATAGGCATGCATAAATATTTCATAACAAGGTCATGAGTAAACCAGTTAAAAGGAAAGACTTCTCCACAGTTAACAACTTTAAACAATAAAAAACTAGTTACAACCTGCAAGCAGACATACTCTCCTGCAAGTAGATGCTGTGAAAGGACTGATTAAGATGAATAAAATCATCCACAGTTAATCCATCAACAATCAAGACACATACAAACAAGCAAAAAAGAGACAAGGTTGACACAATCCAACAAATTGATCCAAGAATTGAAACTCTGCATATTACTTCTCACAGTGAGTTACAGACTCATACAAAAAATACACCAAGGACAAAGAAATGTCACAGAGTATGCCTTCTACATAAAAATGAACTCCTGGGTTACAAAATCTCTTTGTCTCTGTCAGGAACTCCGAAAAGTTACAAGGACACCAAGAACAAAAGGAAGAAGAACCGACCCTTGCAATTGCAACTTTTCTGCTATATATAGGGCTATGACCATCTTGGGATCCCTTAGGATGCAACAAGCTTCAGATGATCATGGAAAACCCTAACCCTA